>PVKS010000911.1:150073-162474 GCA_004027875.1 Aplodontia rufa
ACAGAGATTGGGGTGATATGGCCAGAAATGCAGAGGAAGCCACTAGAAGCTGGAAGAGGCAAGGAATGGGGCCCCCAACAGAATGTAGGTGGCCCTTTTGGATATTGGAGTTTTTACCTCCAGAACTGTGAGAGAAAACATTGCTGTTTTTCTAAAACAACCCATTTGTTACAACCCTAAAAACGAACACATTGAGTAACTAAACATGTTATCTTCCTCAGTCCAGTAGAAACTTTTGTGTTTATATCCTGACGTTTTAGAGGAAGGGAAAACAGGATACAGAATGACAGGGACACGTGGGATGGGGCCTCTGCACTGAGTGCCTGTGTGGGATGCTTCCCTCCTCTTTATCCCCTTGTTCATCATAACTGCGCTTCCCTGATGCCCTGGGGTTTGGTTTGGTTTGGTTTGGTTTTCTTACTGCGTAGAATTTATCAGACCCTGTGTGTTTGCGTATTTGACTTGTTTACTTTTTTCCTGTCCTCCCCCACTACATGTTAAACTCTATTAGGATAAGAACTTTGTCTTTTCCCCCCTCCGTCTCTAGTGCTTGGCACTCAGTAAATATTTGTTTAATGAATTAGAAAAAGAACTGAGTGAGTGAATGAATGAAGGGTCAGTAGGGACCAACGCTCAGAGGCCTCAGAGAGAGTCGGAGACTGTCATGTTAGTGTCCCCTTTTGAGGAGGCCTGGGTGGGAAACCCAGCTGTGGGGTCTCCTCTCATAGCAACCAGTGCCCACCCCAACCCCACTTCTCTCCGGAGTTATGCCTTCAGCTCCACCATCTACTCCAAATTCACTCTTTGTCTGATTGCATTCTGTTTCCCCAGCCTGGATTGTCCTCCCTCCTAGGCATTCCTTTCTCCATTTTCCCCTCCTCGGGCAATGTTTGCTGACCTTTATCACTGTCTCTTAACAGCTGGGTAATTTAGTGGGCTTTCCCGTCCTGAAAGAGTGTCCAGGTAACCTAATCAAAATAGAAATTAAAAGTTCAATTAAGAAAAAATTAGGTGGATCAACAAGGGAGGAATCTGGTGACATTCTTGAAACATGAAATACTTGCTGGTCCCTTTCACATTTATTATCTCATCTCTTCATATCAACCCAGTGAGCTAACAGTATTAGCAACCACTTAGTATCTGTTTACTCTGTGCCTGCCCTAAAGCCCTAAGTATTTTGCATATATTATCTAATGCATACTTCACTTAACAACACTGTGACCGTGGCTGCTATTATTATTCCAATTTGGGGATTAAGAAAATGAGACTCAAAGAGGAGAGTAACTTTCTCAATGTCTTACAACTAAAGCCAGCGTCAGAATGCAGATCACAAGGGGAGGTCCAGATGTCCAAAGTCTGTGCTTTCAACCAACAAGCTATAATAACCTAGTAGATTATACGTGTCCATTTTAGGTCATGTTATCTCTTTAACAGTTGAAAGAATCATGAAGAAAAATAACTTTTTTTCAATATCATATACCTAGAATGTGGCAGAGCCAGCATCTGATCCCAATCTTAATCATGTATCAAACTGTCTATGTACACATCAATTTGGTTGTTTTCAAACTTATCTCAAATTTAGCAAATCCAGAAACACACCACCAAAAACCTCTCTCCCCCTGGGGTCTCCATCTGAGTTTGTGGAATTATACCCAGCAGTCACCAACTTTGATTTATTGCTTCTCCAGGAGATCCCAAAGTCCATTTCTATCTCTGTCTTACTTCAACCGTCCAGTCCACAGCAATGACTTTTTAAAATATTTTCTTCTGGTACTGTAGATTGGACCCAGGGGTACTTTACCACTGGGATACATCCCCGATCTTTATTTTTTATTTGAGACTGAGTCTCACTGAATTGCTGCAGCTGGCCTTGAACTCCTGCCTGAACTTCTCAAATTGCTGGGATTTCTGGTGTGCATCACTGTGTCTGACTTGGAATAATCTTCCAATTATTCTCCCTATTTCTATATTTGCCCGCTACTAATTCTCCACACAGCAGCCAGCCATAACAGGATTTCAAATGAAAAGTTGATTACCTCATTTACTTGCTTAAATTCTTTTAACCCTTCCTTTAGAGCATCTGATAAAATTTAAAGCCCTTCACACCATGGTCCTTAATCGAACTTTCCAGCTTATTTTCCACCTTGCTTACACCATCTAGGAATGTTAGTCTTCTTTCTGTTCCTCATAAGGTAATATATTCCTTCCCAATTTGAGGAATTTTCTTGTTATGTTCCTTCTCTCTCTCTCTTATTACCCAACTCTCTTTTTTAAAAACAGGTTTATGGAAATGTAAATCAAATACCATAAAATACACCTTTACAATGTACAGGTAAGTGGTTTCAGAATTTTCACAGAGATGTGTGTCATCACTCCAACCATTTAGAATATTTTTATCTTCCCTCTTCGACACCTGTACCCATCAGCAGTCACTCCCTATGTCCTCCAGCCTGGCCAGCCACCGGTAGTTGCTAATATCTTTCTGTCCCTATGGATTTGCTGATATTTCATATAAATGGAGTCCTATAGTGTGTTGCCTTTTGTGATTGCCTTCTTTCATTAAGATGATGTTTTCAAGGTTCTTCCAAGTTGTAGCAGGTATGAGGACCTCACTTTTTATTATCTTTTCTACTGAATGGATGCAAAGTGTATTTGTTTATTTATTTGTGTGACATTTATATTGTTTCCATTTCTTGGCTAATCTGAGGGATGGTGCTATAAACTTCTGTGCCAACAAGAGGACTTTAACCATTACTCTAAGTGAAATGAGTCTATTTTAGACCAGGGCTCAGAGGAGTGTTGATCCCTGTATGTTTTGAAAGAATCATTCTGATTGTTTTGAAAATAGACTGGGTGCAGACAGAAGGTTGAAGCCAGAAGTATATAGTTGAGAGAGTATTGCAGCAGTGCAGGAGAAAAGCAGCTGCGTGCTGAATTAAGGTGGTGGTGACAGGTGGTGGGAAAGGTCATAAGGGTAGTCAGTTTCCAAAGTAGAGCCAACAGGATTTGATGAGAACATAGCTGTTTGGTAGGAGAAGAAGAGATACATCAAAGATCAAAGATAATCCAGGTATTTCAGCCTGAGTAATTAGGAGGATGGAAGAACACCCATCATCAACAACAACAACCGAAGAAGAAGAAGGAGGAGGAGGAGGAGGAGGAGGAGGAGGAGGAGGAGGAAGAGGAGGAGGAAAGCACTGGAGTGGTGGCTCAGTGGTGCAGTGCTTACCTAGCATGCATCAATCCAGGTTCAAACTCCAGCACCACAAACCAGAGGGACTAAAAATGGACATTCTGTCATTTAAAAAAAAAAAAGGAGAAAGACTGAGAGTTAAATTTTGGTTATGTTAAATTTGAAGTATCTAATGGAGTGCAAAGTGACCAGATGTCAAATATATAGCTACATTTTTGTTTTCTTTTTCAGTTTTTGGTACCAGGAAGTAAACCCAGAGGCACTAACCACTGAGAAATATCCCTATTTATTTATTTATTTATTTATGTATTAAAGAGAGAGGGACAGTGAGAGGGAGAGAATTGTATTTAGTTTTTCATGTGGCTTTCTTATTTCAACACTCCATTGTCTGCATGGTGCTAGGGTTCAAACTCGCATCTCTGCGTATGCCTGGCAAGCTCATAACCACTGAGTCACCATTCCTGGCAAGCTCATAACCACTGAGTCACCACTCCAGCCCCCTTTTTATTTTTATTTTGAGACAGGGTCTTGCTAAATTGCTTAGTGTTGCAGAGGCTGGCTTTGAACCTGCAATCTTCCTGCCTCAAACTCCTGAGTCACTGGGATTACAAGCGTGCTATACCACAACAACTAGATATATATTGTAGATATTTTATGTGTCCTGAGAACATCATATAGCCAATATTCTAACTTAATTTTTAAATTTATTCTTTAAACATTAAATGCTTGGTATGCATAAGGAACCAGTGTAGATATCCCATAAGGGTAATCCAACTGTTTCTGCTTCAGACCATAGTCCATGTTATTGCCAGTAATCAGTGAAAGCAGTGTGGGGTCTAGACTCCTGAATATTAATTATTTCTATTCCAACTGATTATGTGATCTTGGGCAACTATCTTCATTTATCCATGCCTCAGTTTCTTCAAGTTTAAGATGGGGATTGTGCATGATTGTACCCAAGATCCCCCACAGCCCTAACAATCCTTTGATCTCAATTATTGTAATTGAAAATTGGTTTTCCCATGTGACATCATTTCCTTGGAACTTTGCTGGGTTTAGGAAGTTTCCTTCCCTTCTGTTAATTCACTAGACAAAGAAAAAAGAATTTGGTTCATATATTCCTATATCTCCATGTCCATTTTCATTTGATTATTTTTCTATATGAGTAAATCTTTATTATTATTATTATTGTTATAGAAGTGATATTTAATGTAGACACAATTTTAAATTGCTACCTCTCCTTTCCTCTGCTAATTTCTCATAACACTCCCCATAACACTCTGGGAATGTTTGCAGCATTCTGTCTGCTATCAACTTGATTCCTGGGCTCTGAGATTGCTATTTCACGAGGATGGCAACTATGTGATGCTATTTTTGCAGTTCTGTTACTTCAGTTCAGTGCCTTGTCAATAACAGACGCCCTAAAAATGTGTGCTGAATTAATGAGTGGACCAGTAAATCAGCTAAAATAAAATACACATCCTCAGATCTAAAGCACAGTAAAATAAAAATTTCCAAAAGGATTCTTCTGTTATCTATGGGTAGTTTTTCTGATTTTAATTCTTTTTTTTTTGAAATTTTATGTAATCATTAAACTTTCTTTTTTTGTATCTACCCTGTAAAGTCATTGGGATTCTCTCTGGCACATACAAATTCATTCTAATATTCTTAAAATAGCATAGTGGAAAGATTGCAGCAATTATTATCAGCCATTTGAAACACGGGTCTGACATTGACTGAGTAGCTATGTGTCTTGGAGGAAGTTGCAAACTTTCCTTGAACCTCAGCTCCCAATTTGATAAAGTGAGACTTATAAATCTTATACACTGGGTTGATGTGGGATTTCAACAAGATAACAAATGTGGAAATTATCGACTGAAATGACTTATTAAGAAAAACTTTTTAAAGTAATTTCTGAGAAGATATATTATTACATTATTTTTACTGTTATATTGATCAAAATTATATAATGGAATAATTTAGCAGACTCCTACTTTAATGCTTAGATTTGATAGAGTTTTGACCTGAGAGTCATGCTCTGCAATTTTTAAATGAGGGGGAAGAAAAAATATGTCCATAAAATTTTGACAATTTATGTAACCTTAGGGCTGCTGTATGTACAACTCTTAGATACGCATTATTTTTTCAAAGATTTTTTTCTTTTCTTTTTGGTACTGAGGATTGAACCCAGGGCCACTTTGTCACTGAGCCATACCCCCAGCCTTTTTTATTTTTTATTTTGAGACAAGGTCATGCTAAATTGCTTAGGACTCTGCTAGTTGCTGAGGCTGGTCTCAAACTTGAGATCCTCCTGTCTCAACCTCAATCACTGTGATTACAGGTCTGGGCCACCACACCTGGTGAGGTTTGCATTCTTACACTGCAGTGGACTTCCCTGGAGCTGTGCAGCATTTCATCCTTGTGTTTCCATGCAATTGGTTACAAGAATTCAGAAACTAAACATACAATACCTACTAATCTGTGTTTGGGGATTTATATTTACAATGTATTCTTAAATTGTATGTATCCCACTTTATCATTACTAACACTAAAAACAAAATGCATTGAAACAAATACACAAAAAGATTAAGTTGAGAGGGTATAACAACCACATAGAGGGAGAGATGTAGGTACAGATTTATTCTTTCATAGCTTCAGTGCTTCACATTAAGTGCTCCAAAATAAAGGTAGGGTTATAATTTGTTAAAAATTGGGCTGGAGCAGTGGCTTGGGAGTTATAGCGCTTGCCTGGCATGTATGAGTTCTAGAGTTCAAACCCCAGCACCACACACACAATGAAGTCTTGGGTAACAAAAGCTGCATGAAAAAGTAAATTAAAAAATTGTATCTCTCTTTCTCTTTCTCTCTGCCCCTTTCTCTTTATTTATTTATTTTTTTAAATTATACATCCCCTGGGGCTGGAGCAGTGTCTCAGTGGTTATGGTGCTTGGCAGGCATGCTCAAGGATGAGGGTTCAAATCCCAGCACCATATACACAACGAAATGTTGGTGCAATGAGGGCCATATGAAAAACTAAATAAAATTGATTCTTTCTTTCTCTGTCCCTCTCTCTCTTTCTCTTTTTTTTAAAGACAGAGGGATAATGTTTGTGTGTGAGAGAGACAGAAATAGAATCAATTTTATTTAGTTTTTCATGTGGCTTTCTTTGCTCCAAGACTTCATTGTGTACATGGTGCTGGGGTTTAAACTCATGTACTTGCGCATACCAGGCAAGTGCCATAACCACAGAGCCTCTGCTCCAGCATGTCCCTCTCTCTTAAAAAAAAATTATATATCACAATAAGTAAATCATAATGTCTAAAAATTACATGAAAATGCATTGCATAGGTATATTTAAATATGTAACTGCTGTACTATACAATTTTTTTGTACATAAAACGACTATTAGGCTTACTTAACAGCCATATCTCATAGATCTATTCATTCAAATAAACATCAATTGGACATTTCAAAAACATTGTCTGTAAAATGCTCACAGATGCTCATTGTGGGTCCTGTTGCTTTGGATAATGCAGGAAGTAAATTCTACATCTGATTATGTGGAATACAGCAATGGGGTTATTTAAGCGTAAAGAAGAAAAGAGAAAAAAGGTCATCACCACCCCTAATTTCTGTGGGTTAAATTATCCTAGGGTAAGAAATGTCTAAGGCACATGAGTGTGCTTAGAGCTCTACTCGATCTTTTGATGGGAGGAACTGTTTCAAGTCGGACACTGAATCTGTCATGTGTTTCATTCCAGCCTTGGGGAAGAAGGTTTGAAGATCTTAGTAAGTCAGCTACAAAGCCATGAATGCAGGAAGGGAAAGACCCTTTCCATTCCTGGGTGTGACCAGCCACACCAGTAAGGAAAGAAGCAACAAGTTTGGAATGAGCCCAGGAAGTGCACAACAGCAAGGAATGAAGGAGCAGTAGCAGAGTGAGGAGAAACTCCACCCAGCACCCCATGGAAAATGGCAGATGTTTGGAAAGCTTGGGCTCCTTGTGACCCAACTGGGAAAGATTCAGTCTTGAAGGTGGTCCCACGGTAATAAGAGGACTTGGTTGTCTTTCAACCTCTTATAAGAGTGATAAGCCTACATATCTCTAAAAAGATAAAGGTGCTGGGCACCGTGGCATACATCTGTAATCCCAGCAACCCTGGACGCTGAGGCAGGAGGATCACAAGTTCAAAGTCAGCCTCAGCAAATTAAGACCCTAAGCAACTAGTGCCCCTGGGTTCAATCCTCAGTAAAAGAAAAGAAGGAAGGAAGGAAGGTAGCAAAGAAAGAAGGATCCTTTTTTTTTAAGACAAGGAGTCAATTTTATTAATTGTTTTTCCATCTCTCTCTCTTTTTTGTTTTGTTTTGTTTTGTTTTTCCAATTCTTAGTTGTGTATGTAGTGCTGGGGATCAAACCTGGGTCCTCCTGCACGCCAGACAAGTGCTCTACCATTCATCACCTCTCTAGCCCGAAAGGTCTTTTTTTACAATATTATTTAATCTCAATTTCTCATTTTATTTACCAAAGCTGTGTTATTGTGATTAAACAAGATATTATAGTTGAATCCTGTAGAAATATTTTGCCTAAAAATTCCCTAAACCTATGGTTTAGAGAGGAGGTAAGGTAATATTTTAAGGTAAATTTTTTGAGATAATCACACATAAGTTCATTTCCGCCCTTAAGCATTCTTTCAGGATCATTCTCCTGGGATAATCAATATTTAAGTTCCAGGATTTGGTACAGATACTCTTATACACTGAGGACAGGAAACACAGGGAAAAAATGTTAGGATTAATGTTTGAGGACATTTCTTAATTTATTTATTTCTTGTGTTTTGATTATACATTTAATTATATCATTTTATTTTAATTATGATATATATTATTCTTGTGGTCCTGCAGGTGTTGAATGTAGGGCGTAGGGCTTTGTACATGTTAGGAAAGTGCTCTACCACTGAGCCACATCCCCAACCCCATTTCTTTTCTTTCTTTCTTTTTTTTTTTTTGTTCTTTAAAAATATTTTTATTAAGGAATTGAGTTATTGTACAATCATAAATGCATTTAAAGTAACAATATGATATGCATATACTCTTAAACCAGAATTACCCCCTAGATCCCTCCATTTCCCCTCTCCTACCTTCCCTGTTCCCCCCCAACTACATATCTATGATTGCCCTAGGTTGTGTGTTGCTATGCCTTTGTTGGGTCTAATTACATAAGATTAACTACCTTTCACATAGGCCTGGGTTTAGCTCCAGCCTCCACAAATGAGTGAAAACATTCGACCCTTGACTCTCTGGGTTTGGCTAACTTTGCTCAGCATGATTTCTTCCATTGCCATCCATTTACCTTCAAAGACTGCAATTTTGTTGTTTCTAATTCCAGCCCCATTTCTTAACTTTTAATGGACATGTATCTGAATTCTCTTTTGGAAGAGAGTGGTTGTCCTTCTTGAGTTGCCTAAATGATTTCTTGATTAATTTCAATATTGTAACAGTTAAAAGCTGGAGTCAGACTCTACTGCTCACTAGCAGGCGTGACCATGGGCGAGCTGCTTCAGCTCCCTGCTCCTGAGTTTCCTCATCTCTCAAAGGAGAACTGTAGCTTCTTTGCAGTGTTACTGTACATGTTAAATAAAGGAGGTACATAAGTGTTAATTAAAATGCCCAGTTTATGGCATGTACTGTGTATTGCAGCAACATGATGGGAGTAGTCCTTAGAAATTCCCTAATGGAGGATTAACTCTCTGAAACACTAAAATTTCTAAAATAGAGACAAGTGAGGGAAGAAATGCAGGCAGATCATTCAAACAGAAAGGGCTGAAGGGGAAAACAGAAGACTGAGAGCTCTTGTAGGCCTATAAAAATTTCCATTTGAAAAAGCTCAGGAGGCTGTTTAAATTCCTTCTAGGCTTTGTCATCCAGACCTCTGGTTCACTTGATTGCATCTACCTAGGAGGAAAGGTGATAGAAACAGAACTCCTCCCCTCCAAAACTCACGAGCTGCAAAAATATTCTGGAGGATCCACCTCTGCCACAGAAAGAAGCTACTTGAGCAAATCACTCCTTGAATACATAAAAATCAACTCCCAGAGCTAGAAAGACTCTTGATGGACCACTACCTCTTTTTATAAGCAGGAAATTAACCCAGAGAGATTAAGGGAATAGTTTTAAATGGAGAAAAACCCAGATCCCAGATCTCATTCTGTCCTGACCACACTATATTGTTTTTATTTTGTTTTGGTTTTGCATGTGAGAGATTCTGGTTCACTAAGGAGTCAAGGGAGAGAAAGAACTTTTACCGTCATAGATCTATTTCTGTACTTTGTAATCTATGACTCTTTTCACATGTGGTTATTCAACCAAAAATATTTGAAGTATGTGATGCTATTTTTTCATAGTCGTCAGGACTGAGGTTTGATACTGACACATAGTAAGTAGGACCCAGGAACGTTGCATAATGCAGCATAATAAAATCATGTAGAAACGGAGCAACTGTCCTATTGGAAAGGAATGATGTGCTGACCACGACTGTGGGCTAGGCACTGCACTGCTAAATGCTTGAGCACATTAAATCCCATTTAATTCTTACAATAGCTAAGATAGGTACTGTCAAAATTTCCATTTTACAGAGCCAGAAACCAAGGCACTGAGGGGAAGACCTGTAAGTATGTTGTGACTCCCTATTTGCGCTCTAGCTGACCTCCCCTGAGCATGGAAAGCCCCAAGGTATTGCAATCCCCTTAGGTATTATGAGCCCCAAGGTATTGTGAGTCTAATAGAATATTCTGTGGGCATTGGCAAGCAGGAAGCAATTGTTCTGGTTCTACAACATGATTGATGTAACTGCATTCTTTGGCTTCTGTAAAAGTGCTTGCTTTGTGCACCTGCAGAACCCTAGCACCTAGGAGGATATGATTTTTGCTTTTATAAGACCCTGCAAAAAGAGGATGCATTAGGGCTGCACTCTGAACAGCGTTTTGCTGTGAAGGTAATTGCTGGCCGGCTAATAAAGACTCTCCATTTGTCTTACGTTGGTCTTTGCTTGATCTCTCACTGGGTACCTTGCAATGGTGTAAGATGCATATGTTGGCACTTTTATGAATACCTTTTTTATTATTAAACTACAAAATAGCTGGAAAATAAAAGAGAAGGTCCTGGGTTCAATCCCTAGTACTCTTTGATATAAAAGTTTGAAAAAGTTGGAGGACCATTGTCCTTTTCACAACATTAGTACTTTTCACATTTTAGTATATTTCTTATCTATCCAATTGTTTAAAATAATTATAACGTATATGTTCATATATATATAAGCTTATATTCTGATTTTTCATTTAACATATTATAAGCAATACAGTCATTATAACTATCATTTTAAGTTTGTGACTACACTACAATTTCATTAAGCATCCTTTCATTTGTCCTTTTTGCCACATTAACTGTAGCCTTATGACCTGTTCTTTCCTAAACAATCCCTGTCCTTCCTCTTTCCCACCTCATCCAAGTCTCACTCTGGGCTTCGGTAATACTCTGGATAGATATGAGATGCCTCTCCCCCTCTGTTCATGCTGTTCCCTTGTCTGAAATCTGAAGTATTCTTCGATCCTTCTTTTGACTGCTATTTATACCGTACCAAGAGTTAAGGAATAGCTGAGGCAGTTAACAATGCAAAATTAAATTTGAAGACCTGAGAGCCTCTTCAGTATCTTAGGAAAAGGCCCATATCTCCTATAGTGAATAGCAGAAAAAAGCTAAAATGCAAACTCAGAAATGAAGAATTTCATAGCTCAGAGGAAAGAGAACACAAAACAAAGCAAAACAACAACCCCCCCCCCCCCACCAAAACAACCCAACCAACCAACAAAAAACCCTATTAAGCCAATATTAGGGCTGACTCAGGTCTTCTGTAGTTTCTTTTTTTAGTGTTTGATAGTTTTCTTTGTAGAGGTCCTTAGTATCCTTTGTAAGGTTAATGTCCGAGTATTTCATTTTTTTGGAGGAGATGGTGAATAGGAGAGATTTCCTGATTTCTCCTTCTGCAGATTTGTTGCTGGAGTAAAGGAAAGCTAGTGACTTACTGGAGTTGATCTTGTAGCCAGCTACTTTGCTGAAATCGCCTATAAGCTCTAGGAGTTTTCTGGCCGATGTTATTGGGTCTTCTAGGTGTAGAATCATGTCATCAGCGAATAGAGATAACTTAACTTCCTCTTTTCCAATACGAATACCTTTGATTTCCTTGTCATGCCTGATAGCTCTGGTAAGGGTTTCAAGGACTATATTGAACAAGAGTGGGGAAATCAGACAGCCTTGTCTAGTTCCTGAATTCAGTGGAAATGCTTTCAGTTTTTCTCCATTGAGGATAATGTTGGCTATGGGTCTGTCATAAATGGATCTGACGTAGTTTAAGTATCTTCCCTTGATCTCTATTATTCCAGAGTTTTGAGCAAAAGTGGTGTTGAATTTTATCAAATGTCTTCTCTGCATCAATTGAGATGACTATATGATTTTTGTTTTTAATTCTGTTTATGTGGTGAATTACATTTATTGATTTGCATATGTTGAACCAGCCTTGTTTTCCTGGAATGAAACCCACTTGATCACAATGTATTATCTTTTTAATGTGCTTTTGTATCCGATTAGCTAAAATTTTATTAAGGATTTTTGCATCAATGTTCATCAGGGAAATTGGTTTGTAGTTTTCTTTCCTTGACATGTCTTTGTTGGGCTTTGGAATCGGTGTAATATTTGCTTCATAAATATTATGGTGTTTGGGAGTGATACCACTCTATCAGTTTCCTGGAAGATCTTGTAGAGGATCTGTGTTAGTTCTTCTGTGAAGGCTTGGTAGAATTCTGCCATATATCCATTCAGACCTGGGCTTTTCTTTTTTGGGAGAGCTTTGATTGCTGCTTCAATTTCACTATCCATGATAGGTTGGTTTAGATTTTCAATGTCCTCCTGTGTTAAAGAGGGGATGTCATGTATGTCCAAGAACCTGTCCATAACCTCCAGGTTATCAAATTTGGCAGAGTATAAATTTTCAAAATAGGTTCTGATAATCTTCTGGATCTTGGATGAGTCTGTGGTGATATCCTCATTTTCGTCTTTGATTTTGTTGATTTGCTTTCTTTTGTTCTTCCTTTTAGTGAGGTTGGCAAGGGGTCTGTCAATCTTGTTTATTTTTTCAAAGAACCAACTCTTAGTTTTG
>PVKS010000912.1:0-162315 GCA_004027875.1 Aplodontia rufa
TTAAATCCAGATAAGATATAATGTTTTACAACCTAATACTTTTTTTAGAGATATAGTGGGAAGGGGAAGGGTGGGATAAGGGAGGGTAATGGGGGGGGCACTCCTGGGGGTAATTGCAATATCCAGAATATATACACATTTTATATTTAAAAAAAATACCACCAGTCATTTAGTTAGATGGTGATAATAATTTGGATGCAAAGGAGACCTTTGAGATTACTTAATGCAACTTTCTCCTTGCAGACATGAGAAAATCATACTGCAAGGGTAAAATAATTTTCTCAAGTTACCCCGATTACTGCTGCTAAGGATGGAAATAATGAATCTACAGTAATGTAAAAGTAAATGTATGCATTGGGCTTGGGACTGCTTGTCTGAAGAACAATATTAGATCTCTACTGCCTTACAGTGGGTGAAGTCACCCTGTATATCCTCAGCATAAAGTAATATCTCATGGGATAATTGTTGGGCAACATTTACCATTTACCTCACTGCTTTTTATTTTATTTATTTATTTTTGTACCAGGGATTGAATGTGGACCATTAACCACTGTGTCACAAGCCCAGCCCCTTTTTATTTTTTATTTTGAGACAGGGTTTCACTAAGTTGCTGAGGCTGGCTTTGAACTTGTGATCCTCCTGCCTCAGCCTCCTGAGTTGCTGGGACTACAAAATATGCGCCTCCACATCTGGCTTACCTCACTTTTGATAATGGATTTTGATGTTCTCTGTTTCTCAAATAAAAGTGACTTTTATAATATAAAATATAATAATATAATTGTAACAGTTATGAGACCCAATGCTGTAGAATTTTATTTGAAGAGTTCAATTTTAGGGAGATTCAGAAATAGGTTTTTCCATTTAGGAACTAAGCCCAGCACCCCAGAAATCACCCTGCCCTTAAAGTCAGTTAGGAAAACATAAATGATCTGGTTTAGCAAATAGGAGCAAAATCAATACCACTTAGGATATTAATGAAATTTGAAACTAAAAATTGTGCTGTGATGAGCTAGTCTGAGGTTTGTCTAGAGAATGATAAATAGCACAAATTGAGGATAGTTGCTGTCCAGGTCACGCTATGCCCCTTCGCAAATATGTGGGGCCCCTTTGAGTGAATGAATTAAGCATGAACTCCAAAGAGTTTTATCACCTTCAAGCAGTTCTTTCCCTTGGTCCACTAAAATCACTTAGTTTACAGAAACAAACAAAAAAAATTGTAGTTCTCTTATTAGTCCAACTTCAAAAGAATTTGGACCCCTCACAATTGCTCAGTTAACACATACAACCTTTTAAAACATTCCATTTCAATAAATCAGATCACAAAAGCAGGCAAAGGCTGTGCAATGATTCTTTGTGTCACAGATTATTAAGTTATTGCTTAAGTGATTATCTCTTTCTTCTACAGAAGGAAAATTACAGTAGAGGTGTATTTTTTTTTTGAGAGAGTGAGAGAGGAAGAGAAAGTTAATTTTTTATTGTTATTTGTTGTTGTTTGTTTGTTTCATTTTAGTCCACTTATTTGAGAATGTGATGCTGGGGATCACACCTGTGTCCTTGCACATGAAAGGCAAGCACTCTACTGCTGAGCCAGCTCTCTAGTCCCTAGAGGTGTAATTTTGCACTCTTTGTTTAAGAATCCCTTCACAGATGGCAGATAGGTAAAGCATGAAAAGATAGGAAGATGAACTATCTTTGCCATATATAAGTATAGAGTTGGTAGATAACTCTACAAGATGGTAGTTGGATTGGTGACTTTATTTTAATTTTCCATCTTCCTAAAAAATCTTATACTGTTTAAGAATTAATAAACCCTGCTACTGAAAAGAAGCTTTAGATTGTCCTATAACGTTTATAAAATTTTTCTCCTTGTATTTTGTGTTATATTAAAAGTTATATTGAAAATTTATTAAAAATTTAGGAGCAGAGGACATTAAAATGTTAGGCAGGCACAAAAATAAAGAGTGAAGCTCTTTTCTCAACCTAATGCTACTTACATTTGCAAATACCATATTTTCATTTTATTGGTACTCTTGATTCCCTGATGGTCAATAATTTAGGGACTGTGCTTGCTTGGAGGGAGTTATACAGCATCCCTTGGATCATGTGGGAAACCACTGTCTGTTGACTCTTTGTTATCCATTCTGGACGATTGGCATTGTTATCCAGAATTCATTCATAGCAGCATAAGAGAATATTCACTATACTCCTGCCAGGTCTGTAATGAATACTTTCTCTCATCCTTCTGAGCCTGCCTTGATCTTCTACTAATTAAACTAGGAGCATTAATTTTGTGATATTTTGAAAATGGGCACTGTTTTATGTTGTTGTTGCTGCTGGGGTTTTATTGTTTGGTTGGTTTTTTGTTTGTTTTACTGGAGTTTGCAATGAAACCTGAGCTGTACACTGTTTAGCGGAAAGCACAATGTCAGCTTCACTCTCCCCCGATGTAAGAGACGCATAGACACGGCTGATTGGCTCCCCAGTGGATTCTAAAAGAACCATGTTCATGTATGGGTGATCTACTCTCCTAAGTATGGCCATCAGTCTCATTAACACAGTCCCAGAGTCTCATCCCCTTCTCCCTGACGCTGATTTGGGAACAGGAAAATGATGTCATTCTGCCTGAAGGCAGGAGAAAGAGACTTCCTTAAGGGAAAAAAAAAAAGTTGTCCCTCTTGTTCTATTGTAAGTTTTTACCTCTGAATTTATTTTGTGACCACAAAGGCAGAAGGAGCAATCTGAAAATGGTTAAAAGGAAAGAATGATGTTACCTGCATGCAATGATTAATTTTGTGTGCCAGTTTGACACGACTAACATGTGCCTGTAGCTGTTAACGCAATGTTGCCAAGTTTGTCTATAAGGGCATTTCTGGAAGGAATGAAACCTGTAAACTAGTAGAGAAGACCACTGTCCCCAGTGGGCCTCATCCAGTTTGTTGAGGGCCTGAGCAAAAAGACAGAGGAAGGGTAAATTGCTCTCTCTGTGCCTGAGCTGCAACCTCCATCCTCTCTTGGCTTTGGACAATGGAACTCCTGGTCCTCTGCCTGTGGCCAAGACTGGGACTCATGCAGCTGACTGTCCTGGGCCTCCAGCTCACATGGGGTAAATCGTGGGACTTCTCAGTCTACACAATTGCCTGAGCCACCCTCTCCTAATAATAATTTCTGTGCATCTATATATCTTTCCTATTGGTTCAATTTCTCTGGAGAACCCAGACTAACACCTTGTGACCTTGATGTTGTTCAGATAAGGAATGAACCTCTTTAGAGATGGCTTACCTTGGGAGCTATTTTTCCTAGTATTAAGGACATTATGAGCTAGATTTTTTGATATTCAGTCAAAATGTATCAATTGACCTTCTACTTCCATAGTATCTTCAAAATGACAAGAAGCTGTGCTTAGGGAGTTGCTAAGATAAAAAGAAAATATGAAAGTCCAAGTCATGGGAACATTTCGGCAGAGAGACAGAATATTTTGCATTTCCAGATAACTAAAAGTGAAGAAAAATATTGCTGTCACTTGTTGATGACATTCTCAGGCACAGTCATAAATGAGGAAGTGTACAAAACAACTTATTGAAGACAAAAGTGTGATAAGACCACTAACTGGTATTATGTAAACCATATGTCAGGAATTAAACAAACACTGAAGGTTGCCACTGTCTCAAATCAGAAAGATTCAGAGAGATGTCAACATGTGGTCAAAGTTGAAAGTGCATGCAAAATTGAAGGCAGGAAATGGTAAACTTTCTAGACATTAGGCTTTCAAGCAATTCATTGAATTTTTTTTTTTCAGTACTGGGAGTTAAACCCAGGGTTTTGCATGTGTTAGGCAAGCATTGTACCACTGAACTAAATCCCCAACCCATTTCATTTTATTTTGAGACAGGATCTATTTAAGTTTCCCAAGCTGGTCTCAAACTTGTCATCCTCCTATCTCAGCCACCCACTTGAACAGCTAGAATTACAGGCGTGTGCAATCATGCCTGGCTCATTGAACTGTTTTCTGACCAGAAATCAGGTACTTAAGCATGAGTTTCCCACACAATTGATTATAGCAAGATGTAGTTTAGCACATACATGCACACCTATTGCTAATCCTTCTGAGATTGCTTTGACCTGAAAAAACAGTGCAAATTAGAAATTGTCACAAAATGAAGTGTCAACTTGATGCAAGCTGAACAGGATGATTTGATGTAATTGCTGATTAAATTTAATTACAGAATTGGCCTCCTGATAAACTTCAAAGACTTCACTGAGGGGTCAACTGTAACATTAGATATAACATCAATAAAGAATGTGTGCAGTGACCACCAGATAGCACCAGATTTATGTTGGAAACTCCATAACAGCAGCCACCATGACCCATCTAGGTCAAAGAAGAGAAAAACAAGACATTCAATGGCCTTGACAACAGGATTCAAGTTAGGAGCACAGAGAGAGGTGCTTGCATCAGGAATGGTTGGAGAAAACTTTACAGTGTTTCAATTTTATTTTTAAATTTGATAAAACTTATATTTAGGTTCAGAATTCAGATGAACTCTCTTTAAAACGTTACTGCATTTCTTGGTGGAGAACGGGGAGTCATTGAGTAGATTCTACGACATCGTGAAAGACTCCAGTTCTTTTCCTCCTTTGGTACTACATTCCTCAGCGAATTAGCTTTGTGCTTGAGGCTACTCCAAAAACAACCAGATTTCCACTGAACATGATCTAATAACTTCTGAACAAGTTGTACTTTTAAGTGTCTTTAAGTTTTAAAATTCTGATCTACTCCACCAAAACACATGGTAGGGAGCCAGCCATACACCTTTCATTTTAAATCTCCCCAAAACATCTTTTGAAACAAACTGCAGTGTCATAGCTTTTAATTCTAAAATAAAGATATATTTTGTGGAAATGGGAAACCAAACATGAATTTAATAGCTCCTCAATGAGGAAAGAATTCACAAAGTCAATGAAGGATAAAGCAAATTAAATTCATTTAAATGATTATAAAAGAAAATAATATTAAAGATGTACTTAAGACATCCACTACTAAGAATACCAGCAAGTGTTGGATTTCATTTACCCACTAACAAGATGCCCAGAAACCCACCCCCCAAATAATCAAAAAACTCAACCTTTTAATTCTGTAGTTCCTACACCAGATCTTCAAAAAAGATGGTTGTAATTTAATTAACCCACTCTTCACTAAAGGTCTGAAATGTGAGGTTTTTAGCACACTGGGTCACATGGTGATAATAAACATTTACTATTTTTATTTTTGTATTGTACTGTAGAATTCACTACCTACTGTTAAAGTTTTAGAGGCTCCAGTGAATTTTAATCCAAGGACAGAGACATACAGAGCCTAGATGCATCCACATGTAACACACTGGTGCATTTTAAAGCAACAGCTCCACTTCCACTGTGTACCAACAGGTACAGGTTATGTTCACCGCCTTGTGGCTCCGGTCAGTCTAGAAATTGTTCCGACAGGGCTTTGGCTCTTAGAGCCTCGGTCAGAGCGCAGAACGGTAGACACTGAAGATGGCAGGCAGGGGAAGCTTCAGGAGTGAAAAGAAGTTCAAAGCTCAAAACAGCTCAGGGTGACTTTGGAAGACAGAGCTTTTCCCCTCCCCATCCCTAAGTGCAGCCAGTTCAGGGTCTTTTGTGAATGGGGTGGACACAGTTTGTGACTTCCATCAGAAGCCGATTTCATCTTAGCAAGCCTGGCCGCCCATCCTTCTTTCCCGGTGGGTGAAGCGGGTAGGGAGGGGAGGCGCCCACGCAGGACGCAGAGGTGGCACAGGTGGGCTTAGCATTTGGGCTTCAGCTGCAGGCTGCCTGGGCTCCCTCCGTTCTGCTGCGACAGGGAGTGCGACACCCAGAAGGCTGCTTGGGGTCCCTTCGGGTTCAGAAAGTTCATGCAAAGGACAGTGAGTGCCTGACACTTGGAAATGCTCCGCGTCTTGCGTGGCTCCGTTGAGTTAGTTCATTGCTGTGAAGTCTTCCTGCTGCACTCCGCGATCTTAGGCTTTCATCCTCGATTTTCCTTTCGCTTAGGTCACATTGGCTTCCTTACTCAAGTCCCCAAGGCTAGAGTCTTAACAATCTTGGTGACATTTCAGACTTAAGTGGGTGGGAGTCCACGGCCGCCCTGCGGAGACCCCTTCAGCCTTCCTTCTGGAGAGGACAGGCGCCTGGAGAGGGCGAGAGGAGCCAGTTCGCAGCGCTGGAGTGGAACAGAGGTTGCTGAAGCCCTTTTGAAGTCTGTGGGTACCGAACCCAAGAATTCCTTGATAGACCTGAAACTTTCATCCGGGGTAGATTTATTTCGGAAGAAAATTTCAGTTCCTGAAAGATTATTCCTGTTATTTTGGACATAAAGCCAGAGACATTGCCATGGCTCCTAATCCTCTTCAGTTCTCTGGATGTGAAATACTTCAGGCAATATCCATGACCCGGCATAAGTACTTGGTGATCTGTAATCATGATAAAAGTAGCAAACCCCAGGAGACAGGGGAGCCCTCTGGGACCCAAGATTCCTCACAGGCTTTGACTTCATCATCCCTGCGTATTTCACCCATGGAACTGAAGGGAGAGAGTGAGAGGGAGAAACAGAGAATCCGTGTTATTTACTTCTTCATCTGGCCTTTGTTTCTCAAATACTTAGCTGTGTATGTGGTGCTGGGGTTTGAACCTGGGTCCTTGCACATGCCAGGCAAGCATTGCAACTGCGGAACTACCATGCCAGTCCCTTGATTATCCTTTAAAGATAGAAAATGTGTTAGACATTTGAGAGATGGGGACGAGCAGTTTGTCCAACACAGATCTGTTTTCTTTTTTTGACATAGTACTTTCTGAATGAATACTCTTATGTATTATGTTGGGTATTATGTAGGGTTTCTTCTATTTTATTAAGGCTGATAACAGCTTATATTTTGTAAAAAGAATTCTTAAGTACAATCACTTTCAAGAAAGATACTTTTATAAAGCTTCTTAGCAGCTAGAGGTATTTGCTGGCATTAATTCTCTGAATTTTCACTCATGAGTCATGTGTGGAGTTTGTGATGGCTATGGCATTATTTTAGGAAGACTTCCAGAAGTGACCTTAGATGCATCTCTCAGTCACAGCCCTGTGACATGTAATTAAGTAATGAGACTCAGATTTTCCCAGGTGGCTTTGTGTTAAATTAGAGGTGGGAGAATGACTTAACCACGCTGCAATGAAAGAGAAGTGAAGGTGTGTGAGAGGAAGACAGCCAGGGAGAGAGACTGAGTAATGAACCTGCTCTTATTTTTAAATTATAGCATTATGTCCTGAAAAGGAGTGATAGAAAGAAAACAGGGGCTGGAGCAGTGGCTCAGCGGTTTCGGCGCTTGCCTGGCAAGCAGGAGGACCCAGGTTCAAACCCCAGCACCAGGTACACAACTGAGTGTTGGAGCAACTAAGCCCATGTGAAAAACTAAATAAAGTTGTTTCTCTCTTTCTCTGTCTCTCTCACTGTCCCTCTCTCTTAAAAAAATAAAAAAGAAAGAAAACAGCTAGCAGCTTTGTTACTTTGTTATATTATTGATTCTATTGTAAGACCTGCAGCAATTATTCTCAGGTATTAGTGTTCTTAAGAATCATTCTTGATGTCTATTAAAATGCAAGACAATAAAAAAATAAGAAATGGCAAATTTCTTTGCTGACCTAGAATTACCACATGAAGAATCTAAATTTTACGCACAGTGAAGTTTTATTCCTGATGCCAGGTTTGCTTTTGCTATACCTAGAGTCAAGTCCCTCATTTTGTTAACCAAACTACTGTTATTTCTTTGTTTTTGTTTGTCCCAGTGTTGGCTAGATTGAACTAAAACCCTCCTGCAAGTTAGGCAAGTGCTCTACCATTAAGCTATACTTCAGCCTAATGAATTTGTTCTTATATCTTCAGAGATGCTCGGGTCAATAGAAATGAAAGTTCAGTTTAGTTTTAATAACATAATTGAAATCTGACTTCCGGATGGGGACAAAGGACCTGGGCCTCAGGTCCACACATGGATTCTTTCCTCAAGATGCTTGTGATTGAATATTGGTTGCACACAAGTTGCCTGGGTTTGGTGCTTAGAACAAGCTCTGAGAAAGGGCAGCAGGCCTAGATTTAGTGGTGTGGGAAGGCTCAGACAAACATTCCAGGTGCAATAATGGAACAGTGCAGCCCTTCTGGAATCTGCACTTAGCAGTATTACTTTCTTCTTCCCTTCCGAATTCTTTCATAGCCCTTCACCTATACATGGCATTCTGAACTCTAAGGAGAGACCTCACTGAATAAGTTCTGAGGAGAAGCAAATGCCTGCAATACCAATGACTCAGGCAGCTGAGGCAGGAGGATCACAAGTTCAAGGCCGTTCTGTGTAATTTAGTGAGACACCATCTCAGGAAAAAGTGCTGGAGACATGGCTCAATGGGAGAGAGACGCAGGGTTCAATTCTCAGTGCTGAAAAATAAATAAATAAGCTCAGAGGAGAGACCTCACTTGAAGCCTTTCTTTAATGCACAAAATTCACAAAAGGCCTTTGGAACACGCTTCCCTAGTAACCGGCAACAGGAGGTCCATGCCCATTGTGAGAAGGCACAAATCTTCAGTGATGAATATCCTGACCAGCCTGAGGTCTCACTACCTCTTCACTTCCCATAAATACTCCTCATGCCCCAGGTCCTAGGAGACAGGGCTCTGTCTTGAATAAGTCTGGTTCCCTCCTACCAACACTCATCTTCCACATACTGGTATTTGAGCCACGGGAAGAACAGATATTTGATTCTGGTAAAGGAAACACCAGAGGTGATTCTGCACTGATGAACAGGCTTTATAGGGGATGGGGCATTTGACAGGATGGGGAAGGGGCTGGAGCGGTGGCTCAGTGGTTTCAGCACTTGCCTGGCAAGCAGGAGGACCCGGATTCAAACCCCAGGACCACTTACACAACTGAGTGTTGGAGCAACTAAGGCCATGTGAAAAACTAAATAAAGTTGTTTCTCTCTTTCTCTCTCTTAAAACAAAAAAAAAAAAAAAAAAAAAAAAAAAAAAAAAAAAAAAAAAAAAAAAAAAGAAAGAAAGAAAGGATGGGAAAGGCAACATGGATGGGAGGAGTCATTTCTGCCCAAGCCATGTCAAATGCACTACATGAGGTGCATGAAGACCACGCATATTAGGTGGTGTTGGAAATGAGTTTCCAGAACGAAGCCAGTCTTTGTACCTCATGGTTAGGACCTTGAACCTTATCCTGAAAACAAGAGGAGGTTGGCTTGTGATAGAGAGGAATATTGGAGATGAGAAAAGACCTGAACCCCTATTATCCAAGACCCCTGCCCAAATTATGCTACTGTGACTGTAAACCTGTTTCCTGTAAAAGAGCCCTGCTACAGCCAGGCTGCAGTGAGGCCTATGGTTTCTTGGGTCTTACAGAAGCTGGAGGAGAGGTGAAAGACAGTTACAGAGAATGTTGCAAGGCTGACAAAATCAAACTCAGGAATTTATTTTTTTAACTTTCCTCACTCATTCTTTCTTAAAGCTATAACCCCCATTTTTGCAGATCAGCTGCAGGACTTAGGCATTACACAATCAAACTATAGCAGGTGCTGACTCTGCAACCCCTCCCCTCAAGAAAGTATAAATATCAAAACAACCCTTTTCCTAGCCTGAGATTTGAGCTTTTGGCTCCTCACAAGCAGATGCAGCTGAACCTGCTTCCTGGAAATTCCTTGGGTGTGTTGTCTCATTTGTCCTGCTACAGGTTAGAGGACTTTTGTTAAATACACCCATGTCAGACATGTCACACTGCTGCAAGGAGCCTTGCGCCCGCTGCATCAGTTTGCTTTTGGGGGAACAAGGCCCCAATTCCACTCCTGCATCATAAGTTAGAGAGAAGCCCTTTTGACATCAGTCATGTGAGTCTCATTTGTGGAACTGAGCAAACTAATGGGTGATGTTGACCTTAGCTAGAGAGTTATGCGATTGGGATCGAGGCATTGTGTCACATCCTGGTGATACTGCAGTTCAGACCCTCCCCAAGGACAGCAAAACTGATTTTAGGGTCCAGTGTTCCACAAGGAGAATAAACATGGGGATTAAGGGCTCAGACTATGGATTCAGATGCTCTGGGTTTAAATTCAACTCCTGCCATGAGCCACCTGTGTGACCTTTGATGGGCTGCTTTACCTCCCAGATTCAGTAACTATTCCTTTATTTTTTGATCTTGATGCATGAATGATAATAAAACAGTAGCCTTCATAAACAGAAAGAATTACACGAGGTAGTCACTGCTGTGGGTTGAATTGTGTCAAAAATTATACTGCAAATGGCTGGAGTGGTGGCTCAGTGGTTATGGCGCTTGCCAGGTATGCACAAATATGCAAGTTCGAACCCCAGCACCCACGTACACAACTGTCTGAGCAATGAAGGCCACGTGAAAAACTCAATAAAAATTGATTGTCTTTCTCTCTTTCTCTCTTCTCTCACTGTCCTTCTCTCTTTAAAAAAAAAAAATAAAAGTATATGGCAGTCCTGACCTGCTTGGGATATGACACTTCTGACTGACATTATTTAGAAATAGGCTCATTACAGAGGTAATCAAATTAAAATGAGTTCCTTAGGATGAATCCTAATCCAATACAGCTGGTTTCTTTATAGAAAGAGGAATTTGGACAGGGAGATAGGTACATAGGGACAATATGTGAATATGAAAGCAGGGATTTGAGAGATTTGTTAACCAGTTTTCAGCCAATACAAACAAAATATCTGGGAAGAGCACCATTGAGGAGGAAATGCTTATTTTGGTTGATGGTTTTAGAGGTTCAGACCATAGTCAGCCAATTTTATTCCTCTGGACCAAGGTAAGGCAGAGCATCATGGTGGAAGGGTATGAGGGAAGAACGCTGCTCCACCTATGGTGGACAGGAAGCAGAGGAAGCAGGAAGGGGCCACAGGGAAGAAGCACCTTTCCAGGACACACCTCCAGTGACCCACCACCTCCAGCATTGGCCTACCCACCTACAGATACCACTCAGTAAGTCCATTCAAACTAGGATAAGCTGATCAGGTTATAGCTCTCAGAAATCTAATCGTTCACCTCTGAATAGTTCTGCATTAACTCAGGAGCTTTTGGCAGACATTTCATATCCAAACCACAATAAGTGACTTTTTTCATGAGCCAAGCAATGCCAAAGATTATCCCCAAAGCACCAGAATCTAGGAAACAGGCCTGGGGCAGCCTCTGTCACCCAGCTCTCAGAAACAACCAATCTGTGGATATTGTACATCTAATTTCCATATCTGTGAGTCAATAAATCTATGTTGTTTAGTTATGGAGTTTATAGTGCTTTCTTATGGCATCTCTAACAAATATATTCACATAGTCACCCTGGCACATACTAAGTGCTCAATAATTACTAAGCTTTCTTATTGTTGTTGTCAATACTGTGTTTAGTCAGTCCTGGTTTTCTTCTCAGACTCTTGCTTATCCAATTTTGCTCATTTAGTGAGGGGACATGGTTGTGTGAGTCATGGGCAGTAAACCAGATATACCATGTGGCATGTGATGCAGGTACCTCATATCAGGTGTCTAGGGAAGGACACTTATGGACACATCAGAATGAATTATCAACCAGTCCCCGGTAGGGCTAAAGTTTTATGGGACAGAGCAGTATTGAAGAGCAAGAGTCTGGTACAGCCCCCTCTGGAAAGCAGTACGGAGATTCCTCAAAAAATTAGGGATGGACCCACCATATGATCCAGTTATCCCTCTTCTGGATATTTTTCCAGAGGTGTTAGAATCACATAGCAAAATCTATGTTCATAACAGAACAGCTCAATTGACAGTAGCTAAATTATGGAACCAATCCAGATGCCCCTCACTGGATGAATGGACCCCAAAACCGTGATATATATATATATATATACACACATACACACATACACATGCACACACACATGCACATCATGGAGTTTTTCTACTCAGCAATTAGGAACAATGAAATTGTAGTCTTTAAAGTTAAATGGAGGGCAATGGAAGAAATCATACTGAGCAAAGTTAGCCAAACTTAGAGTCAGGGGTCAAATATTTTCACTCATTTGTGGAGACTGGAGCTAAGCCCAGACCAGTGTGAAAGGTAGTCAGTGTCATGTATTAGACCCAACAAAAGCGTAACAACACATAATCTAGGGCAATCATAGACATGTACCAGGGAGGAGGGGGGGAAAGTGGGAGAGGGGAGAGGGAGAGGGAGAGATCTAGTGGTAATTCTGATTTAAGAATATATGCATATCATATTGTTACTTTATAAGCATTTTTGATCATATAACTAAATTTCTTAATAAAAAATAAAAATAAAATCTGGAAATGTGCTGAGGAAAAAAAAGAGTTTGGGAGATAAACAAACTTGAAATTTTAGAAAAACAATCAACAAATGAAGTAACACAAAGCTCAAAACTAAACAACTTAGTGATTTAATTAGGGAAGAAGGAAAAGAACATAAACTGGAAAGAAAAGCTTCTTTTTACAAGGTTGGATACCTGTCTTTCTCCCTGAATTAAAGGTGTCTCTTTATTATATAGGATTGAACAGAAATGAAGTCACTTATAGGAGTAAGAATAAGAAGAAAAAAGAAATGCAGGATTTGTGAGTCCGTTCACTCAGGGTTTCATCAGAATATCTGAACAACAAGCAAGAGAGAAGAAAGAGAAAATAACTGGGACTGTGTGTGTGTGTGGTGTGGTGGCTAGCAATGGGAAAGAAGAATGAAAACAGAAAGAAAGAGTCAGAGGGAAAGTCAACAAAAAATTAAAGGAGGATGGACAGACCTCATGGTTAAATAGAAAGGTTTTTTATTTACTATCTGTGTGAACTTGAGCAAATGACTGACCTCTTCTAAGATTGCTTCTTCTAAAATGAAGCTAATACTGATGGCCATCTTCCTAAGCTATCATGAGGATTCAACTAGCTAATATGCCAAATACTCAGTTTGTTTCTGTGGTTATGTTGCTATTATGCTGGATTTTATCAAGATAAAATGGTGAAATAAATTGTTGTAGATCTAACCTCTGGTGTCACTAAAAAGAATCTGGTAGGACTCATGTGTCCTTGAGGCAGGATTTTCAATATAAATAGTTCAGAATAAAAACAATCATGAGGAGCTAGGTGAGGTGGCATAGACCTGTAATTCCGGCAGCTCAAGAGGCTGAGGCATGAGGATTGCAAGTTCAAATCCAGCCTCAGCAACTTAGTGAGGCCCTAAGTGACTTAGCAAGACCCTGTCTCAAAATAAAGTATAAAGAGTGCTGGGGATGCAGCTAAGTGGTTAAGCACACCTGAGTTCAATTACTGGTACCAAATCAAACCAACTAAACAAAAACAAACAAAGAGAAACACTCATGAGGCCAAGTGCAGTGGCCCACACCTGTAATATCTGCACCTGGGAGGTTGAGGCAGGAGAATTGCAAGTTTGAGGACAGCTGGCCCACTTAGCAAGACTCTGTCTCAAAATAAAGTAAAGGGCTGGGGATATAGCTCAGTGATAGAGCACCTGCCTGTCATCTGTGAGGTCCTAGGTTTAATCCCTACTACTGTGAAACAAAATAAAACCAAAGAGCAAGAATGAGTAAAAAGCCACATGCCTTTGTTCTGTTTGAAATTTTATGTCTTATGTATTGACTTTTCAATTAAAATGAAATTAATATAGAAATGACATGAAGAAAGTAAAATAACTCCTGTCTCTTCAGTCAAATGATTAAGTAAAAAAAAATGTATATATAGGTTGGCATTGTGCCTGGTAATTTAAAAGCCCTCCAAAATACTGACTAATATGCTAATAAAAGAAGTCTGATTTGGCTTTCTTTTTCTTTTTTTTTTAAAGTGAGAGAGAGAGAGAGAGAGAATCAACCTTTATTTTATTTTTTCCATGTGGCTTTCATTGCTCCAATACTTCAATGTATATGCGGTGCTGGGGTTCGAACCTACATCTTTGCAAATGCCAGGCAAGCACAATAGTGCTGAACCACCGCTCCAGCTCCTGCTCTGGCTTTCATTGTAACTATTGAATGGATAAAAACAAAGAGTGATTATAGAAGGATGGGGCATTGATATCATTGGTGATATTGCCTGTGTTGTTTAGTGCCCCTTTTTGAGAGGAAGATGACTCCACTTTGTATGGTGTGATTTATATGTGTGTTGAATGTTGGATGATTTCCATGGCTTCCCAATGTTTTAATCACCTACCATCATGCTAACTCACTCCATTATCATATCATTAGTCTAGAAAGAGTTTAAAGAATGGTCTCCAGGATCTTTTGAGATTTTTCATTCACAGGAGGATACCTGAGCCCACGGTGTACAACTCACCTAGTACGGGAAGTAAATATCCCATTCTTTTCTTGGGTGGAAGTTTTCAATTTAAGCTAAAATTGTGTCCTCCAAACCAAAATATCAAAAGGAAGGATCCTCCCTTAAGCTTTAGATTATTACTAATAGGCAAAATTGTAGCAAAGCTAGATCCTCTGTGTGCAATTTGAAAGTGCTTAAACTTGACATACACACACAAACACACACACATATTCACACACATATATATATATATATATATATATATATATATATATAGCATTAAATGAGAGCATAAAAATTAGAGTCTGGAAGTGTTAGTTCTTAGCTAAGTGACTAACTTCAGCCATTCTTCTCATCTTCACGCTTCACAGACATTCTTCTTTTAAAAATGGATTTGTTGAAGTGGATAGTGAGCCAATCTATTTCCAACTTACTTTCAGCATATGACTGCTGGGAAACTGTTTTGTTTTCTTCTACTGGACCTAGACCAGTGAAAGACTACCTTTAATTGATGTCTTATGGGGAAAAAAAACTAAACCAGAGCTCATTAGTGACTGACCTGGTGACTCTAAGCCCACCCATTGGAAATGAGCTGAGGAACTTGTGTTCCATCACCAATTTGCTCTCACAGTACAACTAACCTAACAAAAAATATTGGGTGAGTACTTTACTTCTATTAAATGTTTTCCTTTTCTGTATGTAGTTGCATATATATTATGCTGCAGTATATATGTGGGAAAAATCTCACCCATCTTGGGAAGACATTATAATCCAAGAGCCCAAGAAGCCTATGGGATAGTAATAATTCCAAGATTTCTTTCCTATTTTGGGTTTACTCATTATAATTTTCTTTTTTGGGGGAGGCGTTGATTGTATTTTTAGTCTATACGTTATGTGGCAATAGGAAATCCATTTAGACAAAGAATATCTCTCAGTTGCTGCTGCTGGTAAAACGCCAAAGACATTAGTCACTGTGGAATCAAAGCAAAGAAACAAGTTTGGCTGTTGGGAACCAGACGTGGTGGCAAGATGATATCAGGTTTATTTTCTCAAGGTTTCACAAATCAGGTAATTTGAATTACTCACCAGGTTAGTTGGTCTGTGTCCTTAACTCTCAGATGAAAAATGAAAACCTGGTTCCTAAAGTTGTAACCTGAGACTTGCTTGATTCAGCGTTCCTTTTTGTAACCATATTTTTCATGCATTTATCCATGCACGAATGTTTGTTTTCAAACGACCTTTACTAAGCAGCTATTGTATTCTATGTGGTAATTGAGATACTAGGAAATTATAACTGACAAAAAGTGCAAAAACTGATTTAGAAGAACCTTGTTTTAAGAAACAGCATTGTACATAAATGATGCTATGACAGAATCTCAGCACTAAATATGGTGTTCTAGAAACATAAAGGATGGACACCTAATTTGGATTGGAATGGGCGAGGGGATGAGGGAAAGATTCAATGAAAAGCAGCTATTGAGTGTCAGGAGATAAGTGGCTGTTGACTTGGTAAAGAGTTTTACAGATCACTTCTCTGAATGTTAGAATGACCTGCCACTACTTAAGGAATATGATGGCATTAAAATCCATTGAAAAATCTCATAAGAGGATAATAAATCTATTTTTGAAAAGAAAGCACTGAATGGAGTACTTGGCAGAGGAGAATCTGTAATGAGACTCTAGGTAGGAAGGGAAGATGATGGAGGTGACACTTGAGGTTTAACTTCCACATGGACAGAAGGATCAACTTTTAGTGACCTCAATAATTATTTGGCAGACTTTTTAAAGAATGATTTCTGGATTCTCTTTTTCTGAATTTTGATTGGGTATAACTAGAGGGAGAACCAAGAATATGAATTTGTAGCAAGCCAATCAGATAGGAATAGGGCTTCCCTCCTTTGACTTTTTAAAAACTGTTTATCTAATTAATCAATTATTTATTTATTTAGGTATTGGTAATTGAACCCAGGAATGCTTAGCCACTGTCCAACATCCCCAGCCCTTTTAATTTAATTAATTAATTTATTTATTTTTATTTTGAGTCATGTTCTCCCTAAGTTGCTTAGCTTCTTGCTAAGTTGCTAATGCAGGTTTTGAACTAGTGATCCTTCTAAGTCAGCTTCCCTAGTTGCTGGGATTATAAGCTTGTGTCACTGATCCTAGGCTCTCCTTTGATTTTTATTCCCATCATGAATCTCAGCCTTTTTTTTTGGATTTTGGGTTTTTGGTGTAGGGATGCTCAACCAATGAAGTTCTTGCACATGTTACAAAATTTCAAAAATTGTGAAATCTCAAACACTTTATGTTCTAGGAATTTCTGATACAGAAGCTCAACCTATATGTGGTTTGAAGAGATGTGTATTTGACTAACACTTTGGGGAATGCTCTATTAGGCCTTCTGTAAACTTACAAAATTCACATCATATAACAAAAAGCAGATGATCTTTAAAATAAATGGAGCCTCTACTTGTATACCTCCATAGGGACAAATTAATCTTTGGATAAATCGCAGTACTGAATGGGAACCTTTATTCAGAAGGAATGGGCCTGGAGAAATGATTCCCTGACTTTGTGAGATCTGAATTGGAAACGTGACTATTAAGTGAAAATCTGGAATATGCTGTGAAGTCCCCAGATGCTCAAATTTAGAGACCAGGACAGGGAGATTCATCAGTTCAATTTGGGTTCAAAATCTTCAAGACAATACCATCTTTTATTTTTTGAAAATTTAGATCTCTGATGTGTACAATGCAATAGGGAGAAAAGCCTACAATATGGCCTTGTTCTGCCTTGTTTCTTTTATTTTTCCTTTTGATGTCTCTGAGACTGTAGTCTAATGATGAATTGGATGGTCTCATTCTCCTGAGAAGGCTGTTCAATTAGGAAGATTCGATAACCTTTGAAAGAGAAAGATGAAATGCTGATGAGACAACATAGGAATTAACATTTAAAAATTGCTTCTGTACCAGCTCACAGCATCAGTAACAACAACAGTAATTATCACTGTTATTTCAGAAAGCTGTTAGCTTCAGAGTGGGTGTGGAAAGCCAAACCTAAGAATAAACTTCCTCCACTTGAATGGCATTTTGGGACTAATTCCTTTTTACCCTAAATCATTTTCTTAGATTTACAGAAATTTGAAAATTCATAAGCAAATTCCAAGAAGATGCAGTTTCTGTTTAAATAAATTAAAGTACAAGGAAAAATTGAAATGTAATCCAGAGTATTTACCTATTAGAAAATATTCTTTCTGGCTCCTTAGACATATGGAAACATATTTCAAAATTAATTAGAAAAAAAGACAGGAGAAATCTGTGGTACGTCTTTAGTCAGTATAAAAATTTTAGTATATTCTCAAAAGTATCCAATATTACTTATTGAGAATATTATTGTTCCTACACCAAAGATGATACTAGGCTTCCAAGGATCAATAAGACAGATACAATCCCTGCCTTTTTGAAACTTGGTTTTCATTATTCTCAAATCTCTTCATGCCTTCCCTTTTAGTTACCCCCTAGTCAATAATATCAATATCAGGGTTTAATATCAAGGATAAACTGTCAACTCCAAAATTACCTTCAGCCCTGACCTGTCCCTTGAAGTTCAGATTCATATGTCCAATTTCTGACATTTTCATTGGGACAATTTTGTGGCACCTAGTATGGACTGTTCAAAATGGAGCACTTATTCTCTCTCTTCACCCAAGATTCTGGTAACCTGTCATGCCTTTTCATTTTTCCATCTCACAAGTGCTAACTTCATTTCTTCTAGTCAATTGGCTCAAAAAGTACTAATTCTGTAATTTTTCACTCCTTTCCTGCCTGCCTGTGTGCATGTACCTATTATCTATCTATCTATGTATCATCTATCATCTATATATCTATTATCTGTTTCTATCATCTATGTATCTATTATTTATTTATATCTATCTATCTATCTGTCTATCTCATGAACTGAGCCATATTCCAACTAGAATAGATTCTGTTAATAGTAATTCTCTTCACAGTTCCAGGCTTTTAAATATTTTCTCTTGGTTACCTTGCTCTAATCCACAGAGCTTTCTCCTCCGGAGTGTGTAATCACTCCCAGGTAGTCTGTGAGTTTCTAGTGCTGATCCTTCATTCTGCTTTCCATAAAGTAGCTAGAAAGAACTTATTGAAAATGTTAAGTCTGAAACACTTGAGCCCAAAATGTTTCAATGATTTTTCCATCTTGTTGTACGTAAAAAAGAAAGCTCCATAGTTACATAGTCCTCCCACCCCACCTTGAATCTGTTTTATTATCTCCTACTTCTGTTGACCTCCTTCCCCGGATTTTGTATTGGTCTTCACTTTGCTTGGTATGCTCTTCTCAAAAATCCTTGCACTACCCATTTTCCATTTTATTTAACACTCCATTTCAATTTCATTTTTTTCAGAGTGGTGTTCCCTGAACAAGCCATCCAAAATAATGCATTTGCCTTCCTTGTTTTGCTTTTAAAATCTTTCTTCCTAGGATGTCTAGTGCTTTTGATCGTGGGACATTACAGTGGGTTTTCATTTTTCAATAATTCAATATTTGTGAATTATCCTGCTTGCTCAAATTTATTTGTAACTCTAAAATCAATATATGGCATTTCATGATCATTTAAACTAGTGCAGAGCAGTGACAATTTGAGTAGCCTAAACTGCACATTCCCAGCTGAGAACTAACAAGGTAACTCTCTGCCTTACTTTAGCTCTCCCATTACAAACAAGTGGCCTCTTTGGAATCTATCTGGTGACATTATTTTTTCATTTTGTGCTTTTCGTTGGTGATTTCTCTGGTAAAAAGGGTCCCCAAAAATGATTCTTAAGAGCTGTCTACAGTTCTTATGTTCAAGAAGGTGAAGGAATGCCTTATAGAGATTGTGCATGTTAGGTAAGTTTTGGCCAACCCAGAGTTAAAGTACTATTGGGCTTTAAAATTCCAATATTAATAAATCAATAATCAATGTTAGATAATGTGTTTTAAAGCAGAATGCTATTGATTTATTGCTTGATGAAAATATGATCAGAGACTGTAGAAATTAATCTATATTTGCTTTAGGAGTAGTGGTTTAATATTCACCAATTCAGTACTTCTGGTGAGTTTTATGCAAACATAATTACCACAAATAAAGACAATATTTTACATCTATTTCTCTTATTTTGTTATTCCTACCTCCTCATTGAACATGAATATATGGGAGTGAGGCCATTGTGCTCACTTCTATATATGCCATGCTTAGAAAAATGATATATAATAGGTTCGCAATAAATATTTAATCATGCAAGGACAGAAAGATAATCCCACTGGTGGAAAAAAGACAGTAAGTTAGTTTTGTGAGAGAAAACCAATAAACAAATTAAAAAATCAAGATATGAGTTATGATATTGTTTCTAAAAGTAATAAGCAGAGTGATGAAGTAGAGAATAAATGGTAGGTAGAACTTGTGTCATTTGAGCTGAAACCAAGGGAAGAAGAATAAGCCATCCCTGAAAAGCAGTGTAGAAACAGAATTCCAAGCAGGGAGAAGTAAAGACTCACAGCTAAACATTGGCCTCAGGGATTAAACAACCGAATGAAGCCAGAGTGAGCAATGAGAAGAGGGATGAAAATAAAGTCAGAGTATAGTAGAAAAAAACAAACTGACATTAAGGTAGGAAAAGAGTTTGCACTTTTGATATTCTAAAAGAATGAGGAATCCAATGAAATATTGTAAGGAATGTGATTTGCCAAATTTGATTAACACTCTAAGGAAAGGGAAATTGAAGAGTAAATAGATTAATCCAATAATGAAACAGTTTTCAGACACTATATTCTCTGTTTGCCAAATAGCTATTTATTTGGGGATGGCACCTTTGCTGGTCTAAGTACCTGCCCAGCTTTCCCTGGGACTTTGGCTTTGCTATTTTACAAATGAACTTCAAGAACCTATAGAATCAGGTGAATTATATGTAGTTTTGACCAAAGAACTCTTCTACATTTGGGAAAGATCTCTTCAAGTAAATATGTAGATTTAGAAAGAGATACACTGAGACAAATTAGGGAGTGATGAAACTCTTTTGTAGTCAAAATCGTCTGTCAAATAAGTGTGGATGGCATAGAAATTAGGAGTGGCAAGTGTTACAATCAGATTTACTTGATTTTTATGAGGGATGATATACATTTAATTTCAGCATCTGGAACATTGCTCAGCACTTAGCAAGAGCTGAATGATAGTGATTATTATTATTAGTTCTCGATGACTTTTTTAGCCATGTGGATTTGAACATAGTGTGTATGTAAAACAAAGAAAACAAATTTTGCCTGCATAGTATTTTTCTCTAGATGTCCATCCATAAAGAAAATTGTTACTTAGGAATAAATGAGCTTGAATGCTTATTTAGTTTGCTTGCTGTTATAACTTCTTCTGGGTTTTGGTGATGGAGACTGAACAGGACCTTGAAAATGCTAAGTCAGTGCTCTATCACTGAGCTGTGCTCTTAGTCCCTGTTGTTACTCTTCATATAACCTACACCAGAAAGGATCCCAAAGATCATACTGCTCATTTCATTGGTGCTAGAAAAAACATCACTAGAGGTAGGGATTACCATAAATTTCAATTCTGATGAAGAATTCAGTTTTCTAGTGGCCTTCAAAATCACTGCGATGAGAGAGATGCTGATGTAGAATCCGAGATTAAAGAGTCCTGTGATCTAATGTCTAGTGTAGAATTAGGAGGGACCAGTAATGTGCCCTAATCAGTCCATTGCTTAAGCTAACTATCCTGGAAAATAACCTCTCATAGAGCAATATGGAGTGCTGAAATAGGCACAGGATTGATATAAGACAGAACTGGCCTCAAATTCTTGATTCAGGAGCTGGAGTGATGGCTCAGGGGTTGGAGTGCTTGCTTGGCATGCACGAAGACCTGAGTTCAAACACTAGCACCACATACACAACTAAGTGTCAAAGAAACAAAGGTCAGATGGAAAAATAAATAAACTTAATTTTGTCTTTCTCTTCCTCTCTTTATCTCTTTAAAATAGAAAAAAAAAACAAAAAGCAATTTCTGGATACATTTTTTTAACCATAGATTGAATTCGGGGGCACCTAACCACTGAGCAACATTCCCAAGCCCTTTTCATTCTTTATTTTGAGAAAGGATCCTGCTAAGTTGCTTAAGGCCTTCCTAAGTTGCTGAGGCTGGCATTGAACTCCAACTTCAGCCTCCTGTGGATTCGTCATTTTAACAGCATGTGCTTTTAGAAGTCTATCAACATCACTGTCTCTATATAGGGAGAGCAAATCAAAATCACCCTCCATGCGGAAAATGAGGATCATATAAGATAATGGATGTAAGCATGTTGTTTGAACATATTAACTTTCTTTAAATTTTCATTTCTCTTATATCCCTGGGAGAGAACATTTTGTGAGCCCTTTCTCAGCCATTTTTAGGATGATGATCCCTTAGTGAATCATCGCTGGGAGTACAGCACACTGCTCCTGTGAACTTCCTTTGTGAATTGCATTCCATCCTCTCTTATCTCTCCTTGTACAGTTTACAGAATGCTTGCTTTTTCTTCATCATCATAGCTATTATCATTTAGTCTTGAAATTGAAAGACATTTGTCCTCAAAACCTCTGAAGGTTCTCATGGGGGTCCTTTAGTTATTGTCAAAAACAGGGAATATGATAAATTCAAAATATAATAAAACATAATCCATTGTCCCTCCCTGTAATATAGGTGTTTTAAATGCTTGTATATGAGAGAAAAATTGTTAAAAGAAAAATACAATTATCCAGTGAAAGTTTTTTCAGTACTAGGATAGAAATAATAAACAGTACAAATTTGATTTCATATTTCATTGTTCAGTAGGTTTTTGTTGAATACTTTCTGTGTACCAGAAATGAACTAAGAACTCCATAGATTTTAGAAATGAGACTGTGCCCTTTGTAATTGTTAGGAGAGATATAAAATAAGGAAGAATTAGATCCTGAACAGAATATGACCAGTGGTTACAGCAGAATTTAAGTGACAAGATTTGTGGAAATTCTAACATTTGAACTATCACCTTTGCCTGTGAAATGGTCAATAGCTTCCTGAAAGAAGATGAATTTGAAATCTGCCTTAACACACAGAAGGATCCAAATACATGGGATTAAATTAGAAGGGTGAAAATGTTACAGTACGGTAGCAGCAGATCACGTGCATTAAATTCAGGAAATGCTGGAATCCAGTGCGGCCAGATATAGGTGAAGGTTTGTATGGGGCAGGTTTGGGCAAGATTAGTGATGGCTTCGGATATTTTCATACTTTGGTGTTTTTGATTGATTTAAAAATATTAAGAAACTATAAATTAGTTTTGAAGAAGAGAGATTATTAACAGTATAATGTTTTAAAAAGGAAATATGTTATAATGGAGCTGAGAAGAATAGATCACCAACATCTGTTTAAGAATGCTTTTAGGAGAGGAAAATCCCATGGACTCAAGGAAAGGCAATGAGGATAGGAAGTAAAGGATGCCATAAATATAAATTTCATAGAGAAGGAAGAGTATATGAGAGTTTTTGTATTATATTTGTTTGTAGAAATAGTTTAGACTTATACTTGCATGTTAAACAGTTTGTTCTGGAGCAAATGTGCATGGTCATTTTACTTGGATATGGGACAACCTTATTGGAAATGCACTGCTGTTACTGGAGTTGGGAAGGAGGGAACTCCAGATAAATAAACAATGGGTTGACATTTAAAATTTTCACCATAGTTGAATCATGAATAAAAGACATCTGATTCCCATGTCTGAAGTAGTACATTAAATTTATGTTACAGAGAATGAGTGAAAAAACTCATCAGTCATCCATGCAAAATATACATGTCAACAGAATGTATACTCGGTACCATTTTATCACATCTTTGCTAGAGATTTTGGGTCAAATGAGATGATTTATCAGCCAGTGCTAAATTGCCAATTCTCAGATAATGTATACCTCTATCTCAGATCATCTGAAAGGATTTATTTCTTGGCTGTGGAGCACTACATACAAAGAGGCATTGTTTCTTTTCTGTGACTTTGCTTGCAGAGGAGACACTAAATACACAGGACTATCGATTTTCATGTTTCACAAATGCTTCCAAAGCTCTTAGCCTGACCTTATCCAACCAAGGGCAACGATTTTCCATTTGTCAGTGATCATATGCATTTTGCTCAGGCTGAATCTTTTCTTTTGCCTTTTTCAGGTGATAAGAACTTGAGTTTGGACAGGAAACAGGAGTATGGGAAACTTAGTCTGAAATATTGAACCAAATCATTGTAGCTTTTTACAGTTTTTTAATTCTTATTTTCTCTTCGTTTCATTTTACATAAAAATTATACACATATGCTAACATGTGCTATTAATTTTAATGTACATACATTGAAAAATTAAACTTGATGCTATCCAAACAAAGCCAGTTTAATGAGTTAACATTTTTATATACCTTTCCAGAAAGTTTATGTGCATAAATGTTGCTTTTGTTCTGTTAAACTATTTATTTATTCTTTAGTTAATTCTGAACAATATTTAGTTTATATCAGTGTACAGTTTTATGAATTTTATTATGCAGGTATTTTGGTGTAAACATTACCACACCCAGGAGAAAGAACAATTTCTTTAACTCAAATAATCCACTCATGTGGTCCCTTTGCAGTCTCACCTTCTTACCCTAATTGCTGGAAACTACTGATCACCACCATAGTTTTTAACTTTTCAAGAAGGTCATCTAAGAGGTATCATGCAGACATAACTTGTCTTCTTTCACACAGCATAACATTGTGAGATTTATCCAAACTGTCACATATATCAGCAGTTCATTCCTTTTAGCATTTCAATGTAGAAAAAAAAACTGTTTTATCCATTCACCCACTAAAGGCAGTGTGGTTTATTTGTTTATTTCCGGTTTTCAGGCTTGGAAGATTATGATCAGAATGTCTGTAAATATTTGTGCAGAGGTATTCATGTGAACATAAGTTTTCATTTCTGAAAGTTAAATACCTGGGATGGGTACTGGACTGGCCACAGGGTAAATGCATACATCCATAGGAAACCAGAAAGTTGTCTTCTTAAAGGTCTGATTCCTATAGCAACATGTGAGAGTTCTAGTTTCTTCCTGTCCTTGGAATGTTGTCAGTATTTTTAAGTGCAGTTTATCAATACTTGGTTCAATGCACCATGCATTTGGAGCCATACCTGAATGTTCTTTGCCCACACTACAAAAACGAAGGATTACACAAAGAAACAGAAATTCATAATTAAAGTTGGAATTTTCAGAACTTCCCTCCCAATAATAGATATATCATTAGAAAGAAAATCAGCAAGCATATAAAAGAGCTGAGTGACAGCATGCCTCAGATAGTTTTAATAGATTTCTGTAGAACATTCTACCCAGTCAAACACACATTCTTTCCAAGAGCACCTGAAATAGTAACCAAGACAAACTGTATTTTGGATCATAAAATATCTAAACAAATATAAAAAATCAAGCATTTTTTATTAGTGCAACATAATGATGGAATTAGTTGTCACATCAAGCATGATTTGAAACCGTACAAAATCTTTTCTGCTGTAATGGAATTAATATAGAAATCAAATTTAAAAGACAGAAGGAAAGTCAGAAAACACTTGGAAATTAGGCAACATAATTCTGTATCTATATATGTGACAGAATCATTTATTATCCTTAAAGCATTGTTTTTCTTAAAGCACTGTTATTCTAGGCTTTCTGTTTCCTACATGAATCTAATTTCAATTGCAGTATTGTGTGATGTTTTTTTATATATTTTTAGTATATTGATAAGTCATGGTGATAGGTGTCACTCCATTCCTAAGACTTGTGTTTGTAACTTTCATTGGGGATCTGTAGAGGTCCCTTTCTTTTTCCTTCACTTAGCTAATTGTCACTCACCATATCTTGCCCATAATAGTTTGCTTCCCACCACAGATCATGTAAAAAGTATGTTCTGTGGTCCCCTCTTCAGCTCTGACATCTTCCTTGCATCTCCTACATGCTCTATTTGTGGGGGGCGGGGGGAATCATATCTCCTTGTGCCCTTGCCAACACTCAATAGGACTGTTCAGTTTTATTTGATATTCTACATTAGTTTGAGCATGACTTTTAAGATCTGTCACCCATCAGTGAGAATAGGAAGAGTTTTTGCAGAGGAAGTACCTTGACTTTGAAACCAGTTAGATGACTTTATGTGCCATACTGCATAGTTCACAAATGAACTGTGATAAATCAAGAGTAGATCTAAGAAGGGATTGCATCCACCATGTTTTAAAGACCCGGAAGCATAGTTTTGGATGAGTTGCTTTATGACTTAGCAGTAAAATATGGGCAAGTCTTGACCTATGAAAATTATTATAGTTTCTTCATAGTGTAATTATGTTCAACTGAGGCCTTCATTTTCTCCCCATTATATCACTTTTAAAGTCGTACAAGGATTTTCTTCATTTGTAGTCAACCTATTTTTTTTTTTTAAAGAGAGAGGGACAGTGAGAGAGACAGAGAAAGAGAGAAACAACTTTATTTTTTTTAGTTTTTCACATGGCTTTAGTTGCTCCAACACTCAGTTGTGTACGTGGTGCTGGGGTTTGAACCCGGGTCCTCGTGCTTGCTAGGCAAGCGCCGAAACCGCTGAGCCACCTCTCCAGCCCCTCAACCTATTTTAAAGACTCTGCTCTAGGAATCAGAGTTATGCCAATGTCTAGAGATAGGAACAAATAGCTACATGCAAAAATCTCTCAAAAATCCTTTCAGTGGTTAAATTGATTAACTCTGAGCACCAATAATGTTAGACAGTACTGGAGAAAGAGCCATTTTTCCAAAACTCCCTTTCTATCCAAATCTACTGTATTGTAGATATGAGCCTATGATTCAAAGAAATGGAAACCTCTGATCACACACATTCAGCTTTACACAGATTGTAGTTAAAAGAACATTTTGCACTTTTATTTGAACACAGAAGATGAAAAACAGAGGAATTGTACATTTCACTATCACTGACCACACTAACATTTAACCTCAAAATGTCCTTAACAGTTTCCCATGGCTGTTGCAAACCAATTATCACAAACTGAGAAGCTTAGAAATAGACACCTGTGCTCTCACAGTTTAGGAGGCCAAAAGTCCAGGATCAAGGTGGAAGCAGGACTGGATCCTTCCGGAGGTTCTGAGGGATCATCCTTTCAGTCTGTCCTACCTTCCAGTGTTCTACAGTTCTTGGAATTCCTTGACTTAGCAGTATAGCCCCAGTATTCTGTCTTCATCTTCACAAGTTCTTCCACTGTGTGTCTCTGTATTTTTTCTCTTTCCCATAAGCACACCTGTATCAGGATGATCTCATCTCAAGATCCTTCATTTACTAACCTCTGCAAAGACTCTTTTCCAAACCAGATCACCTTCACTGGTTTTGGACATTGGTGTATAATTTGTCCATTTTTTTTTGAGAGAGGGCACTATTCTACCTTCTAGAGTGTCCATTCTGTATTCAGATAAGTGTGGTCTATCTTCATATTCAGAAGTATCTACACATCCTAAGAAATAAACAGGGCATTTCACATACAACCAACAGGAAGGGGACAAGCTGGAGCCCTCAGCAGGGAGAGGCTGCTCTCTCGACATGTCTCACACTGCATACCTCCACAGAATATCACCATTCTCATTGTATAGTGTGAATATAAGAATTATATTTCACGCGAAGAAATTGCTTTACACAAAATCATTATTTTCACTCTAGGATTTCAATTTAACATAACACTTTCAAAAATAGCTGTTGATTAAAAACAGGTAAGTATACACTGGGGCAGAATAAGCGTGCAAGTTTTGAATGATCTACCATCTAAGGTGTTAATGGATTTTGTTGAAAAACTTACTGAACCACTACTGATGGTTATTTATGAAAATTTACTGAGAACTGGGAAATGACAGGATTGAATGCCGACATTGTATCAATCTTTCAGGATAAAAAGAACTGCTATCATGGCAATTATGGTTCAGTGAATGTAACTTAAATCCTCAGTAATGGGGTGACTATTAAAAAGAAAAACCTGTAAAAACCTCTCAAAGGTAAAAAAAATCATGAACAATAAATAATATTGGTTTATAAGAAAAAAATTGTGACAGATGGGATTTAATAGCTTTGTGATAGCATTACCAAATTAATAGACTATGGAAAGAAGTGACTGTAATGTTTTTACTTTATTATATGCTACGATTGCTGGTGAAATTTATATCCATTCAAATTTTCTGGAAAATGAGTAGCACCTTGTGGTTTAAAACTAGTTAAGGTCTCAAAACAGTAAAAAATCAACAGCAAAGTATCTAGTTTGGGAAAGAGTAGGCTATTTTGATCCATTTGGACTTAAAGTGAAGCTAAATTTTAACAACTCATTTGTGGTCTCAAAGAGACAATTTTGTTGCAAGAAACTTTTATCAGTTTAGAAGAATGAAGCAACATCACACATTAGTGCATGCCAATGAGACTGGCACATGATGGCCATTTTTTCATAACCAATTTTTTTAAAGGGGAACTAGGGCAGTGATAAAATTCAAAAGCAAAGTAGTCTAGTAGCTGTCAGGAAGAGAGTGGGATTTCATTTAGCTCTAGAAGATCCATTTTCATGGATCCTCTTTCTAGTGTTTTGTTTTGTCTTGTTTTTTTTTTTATTTTTTAAAGAGAGGAACAATGAAGGAAAGAAAGAAAGGGAGGATCAATTTTATTTAGTCTTTCCTGTGGATTTCCTTGCTCCAACACTTCATTGTTTACATGGTGCTGGGGTTTGAACCCGCATCCTTGCACATGACAGGCAAGTGTTGTAACGCTGAGCCACTGCTCCAGCCCCTGTTTATTTTTTTAAAAGATATTTTATAGATAACTTTTACGAATTTTGTGATATATTTGATCCTTTAGAGATATTTCCTTAAGAATATTCATATTTTGGAATTATTTATTAAAAGAGATTGTTTAGTTTGAAAGGATGCAAGCTATATTATTAACAGGGATTTGGGGCAGGGGAACATGAAATAAGATCATCGATCTGCAGAACTTCCATTGAAAATGAATCATATCAGGTTGTGCAGTGGTAGAGCACTTGCCTGGCGTGCGCAAGGACCCCGGTTCAAACCCCAGTACCACATACACAGCTAAGTGTCAGAGAAATAAAGGCCAGATGGATAAATAAATAAATTGATTCTCTCTTCCTCTCCCTCACTCTCTATCTTTAAAAAAAAGAAAATGATTCATATCAAAATATTGTATGGAGCTGCAGCAGTGGTTCAGAGGTTACAGTACTTGCCTGGCATGCGCAAGTACAAGGGTTCAAACCCCAGCACCCATGTATACAACTAAGTGTCAGAGGAACGAAAGTCATGTGAAAAACTAAATAAAAATTGATTCTCTCTCTTCCTCTTTCTCTCTCACTGTCCTTGTTTCTTAAAAAAAGTATGTAAGATCTAGCTTTAAGCATGAAATTCACAAAATATTTAAGACATTTTAAAGTTAAAAAATACTTTACGTGAAAAAGAAAAATGCAAAATTTTACATATAGCATGTTTCAACTTTGTATAAAATATATAGGAAAAGACAACAGAGGATGGTACAATTTAAACAAATTTTTTAATTACATGTTAGGATTAAAAGTAATTTTTGTATTCTTTTTTTATAATGACTTTTCCAAATTTTCTGCAACGAAAATTCAATCCAGAATCAATCAATCTCCTGGAAAATTAGACATTTTGTACCAATGAGGTTAGCTTAAAATAGGACATGAAATTGGAGGAATTATGAATATATAATTTTTAAGTATTTATTATGTGCTAAAATGTGATAGGACTTTATATATATTAAAACTACTTTAATTTTTTTACAACAACCTTTTGGGACTGATGTGAATTCTAAACATCCATTTGCTACATGATTTTAAGTTTTGGATAGCATGTTGCTTTGACACAAAAGATGCCAAAAAGAATAAATCAGAGGCAGTTTAGAAAAGAGGAGACTGACTAAAGAGCTTCGGGTGCTGATTGATGACCTGAGATAGAGTGTATATAGAGTTCCGCTGGGCATAATGTGATCAAGAAGAGATAAAGTAAGGGTCTAAACTGACATAATTATTTGAAGTGAATAGAGCAAGTAAAATAAGTGGAAGAAATTGAATTATTTTGTGATTGTGGAGCATATCAATGAAGTCACTTGAGTCTAGGGAGAACCTGTAGCTTGAAAACAAAAATTTTGCCCAAGTTCATGTACTAGACTCACCAAAGTTCAGGGAACACATAATCTAGAGGAACCATAGATAAGTGGGAGGTAGGGGGAGGGAAGAAAGAGGTACTATAGGGAGGGATCTAGGGGAAGAATCAACAATGCAGATTACTCATTACTCCCATGAGAAGCCAAATAATACTTGTGCAACCATTTAATTCTGGAAAATGCACATATATATGTGTGTGCATATATATATATATACATATACACAAACACACACATATATATATACATTTATAAAAATTAATACTTATCAGGAAAGTCATAGCTTTTAATACCATCAGTAACTACAGAAAGTTTAGAAACAAGCGAAGAAATACAAAAGACAGGGTAATTTTCATTGGGGCACTGGTTAATAGTGAGAGATGACCCCTATTAATGGATCTGTAAATGGATGCTGCATTCACTACAAAACAAGCTGATAGGTACCATTATAAATGATGTGTCAGATTGACCACACATACACCTATTTATAAGGCTTAAAGTCGCAAAAAGGAAGCCAAATAGAAAGTATGTGCCACTTAATGGAAAGCAACAGGTAACATGCTAACCCTATGTAATGGACAAACATAGTAATCTATGACATGTCCTTGTAAAAAGAAAAAAAAAGTCACATCTGAATCTGTGCTTGTAGATCTAACTTGCAGTTCCAAGCAATTTGGAGGACTAAGAAATATGAGGAGATAAATAAGAAAAATTCAGCAAGTATAAAACTCTAGAGAATAAAGATTCAGTTTCTTCAACATATTTACTATAGGGGAAGAGGTGAGAAGAGGAATATATATATATATTAAAAAATAGTTAAAGGGAACATGCCAATTGCTAGTGAGAATGTAAAGCAATAGGAGTTAACTATCTTTCCTTCCTTTCTCTTTCATTCTTCCTTCTTTCCTTCCTTCCTGTTAACAAAGAAATGTTGTCTATTTATTGTGTATAAAATTAGTATATTATGTGGAATGGGTATATCAAGCTGATTAATGATAAGATATTCACTACCTTACAGACATATTAATTTTTTTATGGAAAAATGCTGAAAATCTTTTTTTTAGCAATTTCCAAGATCAAAATACATTAGTAATCATAATCACCATATTTTACAATGGATATCTTGAATTTATTCCACTTGACTGATTGAAATTTTGTATTCTTTGATCAATAATTTGCCAATCCCACCTTAGCCTCTTGTAACCATCATGATATTCTCTACTTCTGAGGCAGAGAAAAGTTAAGCAGTCAGTGTAGGCAAAATAATGTGGGTCGATAAGGAGAAAATCAACTGATGGTCATCCTTCCTGAGAGAGCAAAGACATCCCCCAATGCTAATGAAGGTCTGACCAGATGGGTCCAGATGCAGACACTCCCTGCTGCTAAGGATGGAACCACATTCTTTCTATTGGCGCCTAAGGCATGGACCAAAGACTGGACCAGAATTCCCTACGCCTGTGTCCTAGGTACAGGGGCAGGAAAGCAGTGACCAATCGAAGAGAGGACATCATATAAAAAGGGCAAACCTCACTGCCTCATCAGCTCTGTCCCCTTCCCTCACTCTGGGGGAAGTCTGCTCTTTTCTCTATGCTTTACTTTCTATAAAATAAAATCTGTCTACTACACTTGCCTCGGTGTGCCTCAGTTTCATTCTTCAACTCCGAGAGGACACAAACCTGACATCCACATCACCAGCATCACTTCTATGAGTTAAACTTTTCTGGATTCCACATATGAGATCATATAGTGTGTGTCCTTCTGTGCCTAATGTACTTCAACTAACATAACTGGAAGAATTCAAACTGTTACATCCATTTTGGAAAACAGTTCATCACTTTCTTACAAAACTAAACGTGTTCACATACGATTGTGCCCCTAGTGTTTACCCAAATGTTTTGAATACAAATGTTATGTACATATAAACTGCTTGGAATGTTTATATCAACTTTTTTCATAATTGCTCCAAACTGAAAGCAACTAAGATGTCCTTAAGTAGATGAACACATAAACAAACTGTGGTTCATCCATACAAAGGAATATTGTTCAGTGATAATAATAAACAGTCAAGACATGAAGTGGCTTGGTTGAAACTTACATGTTTCTAGGTGGTTTTATTTTTTTGTTTGTTTGTTTTGTTTTTTAAGAGAGAGGGAGAGAGAGGGAAAGAGAGAATCAACTTTATTCAGTTTTTTGTTTTGTTTCATTGCTCTGACACTTTGTTGTGTACGTGGTGCTGGTGTTTGAACTCACGTCCTCACACGTGCCAGGCAAGCATAGTAACCACTGAGCCACCACTCCAGGCCCTGTTTCTAAGTTTTAAAAGGCAGTGTGAAAGGCTACCCACTCTGTAACTTCAACTATGAAACATCCTAGAAAAGGCAATACTATGCACAGTAAGTGGATCAGGAGTTTCGAGGCCTAGGGGAGGGAGCTTGAGCAAGTGAAAAAGGGATTTTTTTTGGTAGGGTGGCTAAACTATTCTGTGTACTGTAATTGTGGATACATGAAAGTATGCATTTTTCAAAACCCATTAAACTTTATAGCATGAAGAATGAACCTTAATGCATGCAAATTTCTAAAAAAATCTTTTAGGAAGTTGGGAAAATTCCATTTGTGAAATACACTATGTGACACAACTATAACTGCATTAAAATATATAAAGCAACTAGCTGAAGGTTTGGGGAGAAAAGATGCTGACTGAAGTAAATTTGGAAGTGAGTGGAATATATAATAATAAAACAACAGAAGCTCTGCATAAGTACTATATCCAGCCGACAATGTTGATTCCCTTAGGGGTATGAGTTCAGAAATATGATTCTGTACTACGTCTACATACTATAATTAAACAATTAAATAAATGGGCGACAAATGGTGTGAGCTAGGTTTCTCACTTCCAAAGTGAGTTTACAGATTAAAAAAAGAGGAGTGGTTAGAATGACTCATGTGGCAATAAATTAAAACCAGAAATATTAGCATGAACCCATGCTTAGCCTAACATAGATACAGAGGACTACAGATAAATACATTGATAAAAACATGAATGTACATGGTTTAATAAATACTCATATATATATATATATATATATATATATATATATATATATATATATATATTTTGTTCTCTTAGCTATGTGGACTTGGAAGAGATCATGTTCCAAGGGGAGAGATCATATATTGTGCCCAGATACCAGTTTTCAATATAACTCTCCAATAAAGGAACCAGGAATACTTAGAGAAATGACTGATTCTGGGACTGGAGCAAGAAATATTGAAATTGAGAACAGAGTTTCCTGTAGTGTGAGAAAGCAAGGGCATGCTCAAAAAACAAACAAAATATAATGATGAGATCATGTTAAAGGGATATGGAAACCTATGAAAAGAGCTCCCAAGGACTACAGCTCGAACACCTTGAGCAACAAAGTAGGGTAGTTTTGGATTATAAATAAAAAAAGTGTATTGGATCATATTCCAATGTATAAAAGAAGTATCAGATAGTTCCCCTAGAGATATGTACAAATGCCTTGACCAGTAGCCATAAAAACTATGCAGGAACCAGGTGTGGTGGTGCGTGCCTATAATGTATCAACTTTGGGGGCTGAGGCAGGAGGATCACAAGGTTGAAGCCAGCCTCAGCAGTTTAGCAAGAAACTGTCTCAAAATAAAATATTTAAATAATAATAATAGTAAAAAGGGCTGAGGATGTAACACAGTGATACAGTGCCTTTGTGTTCAATCTCCAGTGCCAAAATTAATAATCAAAAAAATTAATCACAATAATTACAAACAAACAAAAATTTTGTGAAGGCCATAGTTAACAAGGAAAATATGTGAAACTGTTCAGTCAAGAGGAACATAAGTGGAAAAAATGACTAAATAAAAAAGGGTGTTTTGGATGGGGTCCTGAGACTGAAAAAATTGTTATGAAAGATCTAAGAAAATCTAAATAAACATCAACTCTAGCTAATAATATTATAACAATACTGGCATACTAATGATAGCAAATGTACCATGGTAATATAAGATGTTAATAGGAGGAACTAGGTATGGCATATATGGGAATGTTTTTATAATTTTTCATAAATCTCTGCATACGCATACCTAAAACATAAAAAATAAAGTTTATTTTTAAAATTTTCTTCTTGAAAGAGAAAGAAAGATATTCAAACTAAATTTGTAGCACCTCTAGGGTTGTGATTTAAAGAAGACAACCATAAAAAATTTTATTTTTATTTCTGGTACTGGGGATAGAATCCAGGGATGCTTTATCTCTGAGCTAAATCCAAATTCCTTTTTATTTTTTTATTTATAGACAGGGTCTGGCTAAGTTGCTGAGGCTGGCCCAGAACTCAAGATCCTTTTGACATTGCCTCCTAAACTGCTGGTGTTGCAGGTGTTTGTGGTCATGCCCAGTTTATAAAATTTTAAAAAGGGCAAATTTCAATAGGAATTTTTATTTATTTATTTATTTATTCATTCATTTGGTATTAGGGATTGAACCCAGGTTCTCTCTACCACCACTGAGTGAGTCTTTTTTTTTTTTTTTTTTGAGACAAGGTCTTGCTAAGTTTGCTAAGGCTGGCCTTGATGTTGTAATACTCCTGTACTCCTGCCTTAGTCTCCAACTAGGTGGGATTACAGGTTTGTGCCAATGCTCCTGGCATGAACGAAATATTTGATGAGGTTACAGGACTATTTAGAATTCTTTTAGGTTAGTTAGTAATATTAAGGTTTTGTTAGTGAAAAAACACAGTCCTTTTAAAAATGTTATGTACTGAATTAGTGACCCAGGAAATTATATAATACTTGGGATTTGCTTGAAAATAATCAAGGTGGGAAGGATGAGGTAACTAGGATGTTTACATGAAACCCATTGACTACATGTTAATAATGTTGAAAATAGATTATAGGTATTGGGAGTTTATTACCCTATTTTTTATTTCTGTATATATACATATATATATATATATATACATATATATATGTATATATATATATATATATATATATATATATTATATATATATAATATATAATTATGTATATATAAATATATATATATATATACATATATATATGTATATATATATATATATATAATTTTTAACCAAAATGTGTTTTTCTTTTTAAAGTTTAGAAGCACACAGGTGGACGTAAATGAAAGAAGAATCAGCAGTTATTACCAAAATGCCATCCTCATACATTGCAGAGAATATGGCACAAATAGGTTTTGAGTTTTATTAAGTATTTTCAGTGTTGAGGGAGTTTATGTCCTAAATGGTGTTAGATGTCTAGAAAGTAAAGTAATGCTCACATTTAGGATGATTTCTGAGGGCAAAGGGAAGGTTAGTCTATGGAAAATGTTTGATTTCACTACTTTTGAACCATTTCATTGTGAAAATTTTTGTCTCAAAATCATCCATTGTGTGGGTCTGCTCACCAATTCATAGTCCATCAAATGACTATGAAAGAGGAAGCAATCAGAGTGTTAGCTTTATCAATGAGCCCTGAGTTATTCCTTAAGAAATAAAACCAGACATCAGTCAATTTTTATTTCTTTTAACTTCTTTCTTATTCACAGATTCTTACATATGTTTATGTATAGATATGTCTGTAGGTTGAATAAAAACCCCTTTCTCTGACAATTGCTCTGTGGTATGCAATCAGTTTTAAAACCGTTTTATACAATTGTTGGAAGATAGTAGTAACTGTTACTTAAACTAAAGGTAACCTTATAAAATATCCAAATGTTATGAAAATGATTTGATGTTAGTCTTATTCATTGAAAATTGCCCAAGTATGTTTACTAATATATGGAAAGATGCTGTATACTATATAATTTTGAATAAATTAAGGCCTTAATTCTCTCTATAACTCTCAGTCTCTCTTTACCTCTGTCTCTGGAGAGATGGAAACAATTTCCCCATAGTTACAAAGTTAATCAATAGCAGAAAGAACCTAAAATCTCTACCATCTTTCCATTAAATTTCAATGTCTGTATTGGGTCTTGAATGTCTTTATCACAAGAAGTTAGCAGACAGAAGAAAAACTAAAGTTTCACTGCAAAATAAGTATGTATGTTTTTGCACGTGTGTGTACATATTCATGTGTGTGTTTGTTTTGTGAAAATATGTCAGAGGAAGTGCTGGTAAACAGACATAGCCTGGCTCTGAATAAATGCCCAGTTTACTCATGTTGAATCTATCAATATTCATGGAACTTTGGTTAGTTCTTCTATCGGTAACTGATCACCAAATGTGCCTGTTTGCGTAGGGTAGTTGTTGTTCACCTTGATCAACATGAAAATGTCTTCATAAATTTGTCCCCTAACACCATGATCTATTGCATCTAGACTACAACAGTAAATGCTGGCATTCAGTCCTCTCTTTACCTCCATTTTTGGTTTCATCTCACACTATTCCTCAGCATAAACCATGTTTACTATTTCTCAAACATGTCCCTAACCTTTTAGTTCTCTGTTTATGTGAGTTCTAGAAATATTTCCCTCCACGCTCACCTCTTTCGTGAGGAGTTTTAATCCTAGCTACCATTTATGGGTACACACTCCATGGTTTTCGCTGCCTTCGTGAGCTCCCCATGATTTCTTCCTTTTACGAATTCCTCAAGCAGTAACTCACACCAGTAAATGTGGCTTTCCTGACTGCTGGCAGTATGTGGACAAGAACAAAATGCCATATATCTTTGTATATGTAAGTTCCAAGTAGATACAATATAAATGTTTGTGAGTCTAGTAAACAATGGGCAATTTCTCCAAGAAGTGACATTGTGTCCTGATCCCCCAAAGATTAGTGGAAAACAAGGAAAAAGCAAACTCGCCAGGCTAGAGCAATGGTTTCTGAAAGTCCATGGACTGTGGATCATCCAAGAGTGCTACATCATAATCATTTTGAGAGCTTAAAAAAAATCAGGTCACTATCCCAGAAGGCATGATGCAGGTTTGAGGATGTGTCCCACAGTTCCAAAATGTACCCCAAAAGGGTTAGTGCTGAGGAGGCCAGTAGTGGTTATTTAAAATTGCTCTTTTCGGGCTGGAGCGGTGGCTCAACGGTTTCGGCGCTTGCCTGGCAAGCACGAGGACCCGGGTTCAAACCCCAGCACCATGTACACGGTAACTGAGTGTTGGAGCAACTAGGCCATGTGAAAACCTCAATAAAGTTGTTCCTCTCTTTCTAAAAATAAAATAAAATAAAATGAAATTGCTCTTTTCAACCTTTAAGCAGAGGTTTCCAACCACAGCTGCACTTTAAAACCACACAGGATGCTTTCAAATGAAGCATTATCTCTAGAGGTGCTGATGTAATTAATCTAGAGCAGGACCCTCACCCCCAAAAAACCAAACAAGCAAGCAAACAAAAATCTCTATTGGCCTGCCAGGACTTAGAACAACTGTATGGTCATTTCCCCCCCCTAGTACTAGGGATTGAGCCCACTTAATCACTGAGTCTTATTCCCAACCCATTTTTATCTGTTCTAACTTTGAGATAGGATCTTGCAAAGTTACTTAGGGCCTTCGAAAGTTGCTGAAGCTTGTTTTGAACTTGTGATTCTCTTGCTTAAGCCTCCCAAGCCTCTGGGATTGCAGGCATGTGCCACTGCACTCTGCTAGACATCCTTTTCTAATTTCATCTGTGGTAACCACTGTAAATACATCACTCTGGCCTCCGATTTATGTCATTTAAAATGCTTTTTCTATTCCTTCTCTTACTGTACTACATCTGCCATCCAGGCCAGAAGATACTTTCTTTTATGCCGGTGTGATTTTCTTCCCACTCAGTTTCTAAGACTTTATATTTTCTGAAATGACCATTAGAGGGAATTATCTCTGAAGGCTTCCAGGAGTGTGTGGGGCAGGATGGGGAGTGGATTATGAAATTTTGCTGCCTGATTTAACCATTCCAGTTGATCTCAATGAGTAAAGGAGCTGCAAGTTTTATAAAAAAAAAAAACTACTTTATGATGTAACTTCCATTTTTTGGTCTGGAAAGCCCCTCAAGCTCCCTGTGTTGAAAGCATGGCCCCATTGAAGCAAGGTTCAGAGCAGCTTATACACAGAGATTGGATCCTGAGGATGCTGACCTCATCAGTGGATTGACACACCAAATGGGTTGATCCATCAAAAGTTAAATGGACTTCCAGGAGGTGGGACCTAGTTGGAGGATTTCTGGGGAAGTGACCTGGAAGAGCTCATCTTCTGCCTGGCCCTTCCCACCCCCCCAAACTCCCAACCCCATGTTTCTGCTTCCTGGTGATGTTTTTCCTCACTAGAACATTGGAACTGGCTGGCTATGCACTCAATCCTCTGAAACCATAAATCAAAATAAATCTTTCTTCTCTAAGTTGTTCTTGCCAGTTGGTAACACAGTTAACAGGATAACTAATTGCTTGAGCTTAAAGAGTGCTGGGAATTAAATCTTTGAGTATGTCTCAAATAGGTCACCATAGAAGGTTGTTTCAAGAATTAAAAAGGAAATTAAATACTAATAGATTCTATGGCTGGTTTCCTGGCAACACAGGCTGTCTTGTCCCCTGTATCCACATTTTTATTCCCCCTAAGACCTTCACATTTTCCTAAGAACTTTCCATTTTTGCCAGAATTGAAAGTTTGCTTTGGAAGTGTTTCAATGCTAGGTCAAAAGTAACAACAAATATGTGCTTTTGAATCATTATATATCAATTTTAGACCTGAGTTTATGTATAATTTATTCTCTCAAAGTGAAAGAGAACCAAGAAAACATCTATTTTTAAGTGAGCCAAGCACTTGAAGGGATTTCTGGACTTTTCCTCCCTATGTAAGTGCACGGGCGAGAGTTATGATACTGTTCATCCCTAGGTATCACAGGTGCATGTAGTTTCAGCCTCAGATAATTGCAGTTGGAAGAAAGAAAGGGAGATAAAGGTTCCATTTTGGCCTTCAATTAATTGGGTCCTCAAGGCACCAAAGGCTGAGCCTACTGTTTTAGAAGCAAAAGAAAGTTATGCCCAGAATACAGACACATAGGTGCACTCAGCCTCTTTCCATGGGAGTTTGTGGTCACTCTCTTGAACTAGCCTCTGTCCAGGGGTTGCATTTGTATTCTTATTGCAGGGGTTTTGGATGTTTTGTATAAGTGATGGAGTGTTGGTAAGGAATTTGCCTGTAGAGTTCTAGCATCTCAGCACCAATTACCTGGTTGTTACTATAGTGATTCCACAAGGAAGAATTGCCTGCTAGTTATTGCAGCCAGCATGAAATGAATCCCACAAAATGTCTCCCTTATTTTGAAAATAGGCTTTTACACTTTTGGACCTTGGCTATCAATTATTGAATGTGCAATTGCCAAAGGATAGTATGCAGGCAGGCCCTAGTCATTCCCAGTTTCCTGCTTCCTGGTGCACATGCCCCTGTGTCATTCCCCTCTCCTTGAGTAAAGGCAGGGCTTGTGGTTTTCTTTTAAACAAAATTAATAGAATATGACAAAGGTGATGAAATGTCCTTATCTAATTAGATTTTTTAGATAATAAAGATTTTCTATTAAAAGACAGATCATTTGTGAGCTTCATGAAGTTAAGTGACCATGTTGAAGAAGCCCATGCTGTCCTTCTTAGAGAGGGTCCTCTAGGAACTGTATGTAGCCTCTGGAAATTAAGGGTGGTCTTCAGTAGAGAGTCAGTAAAAGTTTGTTCATATCAATTATACAAACATGGTAAATTTGCCAACAACCTAAATGAACTTGGAAGTTGATTCTCCCCAAATTAAGCCTTCAGATGAGAATATAGCCCAAATGACTGCTGATTGGATGAGACCAAATCAAAGGACTCAGTTGAGCCATGCCTATACTTCTGACCTCCACAAACTGTGAGAACACTAATATGCTATGTTTGAAGTCATTAAATTTATGATAATTTATTATGCAGCAATAGAAAATTAATACAAGCAGAGACCTCCTGGGGGATTTTAAACTAACAAATCATCCTACCTGGCACTTGCTTATCTGAAGCAGGTAATTAAGAAATGGCAATTTAAATCTGCAACAACATCATGGTCTTTCGACTTGGCAGTGAAGAAAAAACTTTCACTCATTCTTACTGGAAGCCAAACTTTGGGGAAAATTTGACTTTTCTGTTATGTTCTTACCTGTTCTCACTCTAACACCCTGACATTATGCTATTCAGTTTTGCTATTTGTTCTCATAAATTTTCATCATAGGGAAGAGAGGGTAATCTTCATTTCCATCAATGAAAGTATTGTTTCCCATTCCGCATTTCCCAAGGATCACTTTTGAAAAGTAACAAAGGATTTCATTACAGAAGCTGGGCTTCTGGGGCTTGATAATTTATTCACCTTGTTATTCAGTGTTCGGTTGCTAGAGCTCAAGGCAGGTCTCCCGATCTTTAAAGCAGGACAATGATATAATATAATTCCAATCAGTTGCTGGAAGGAAGGTTGCATCCCACATATGCGGAATTCAATTAAGCACACTGGTTGGTGAAGGAGGTCTGCATTATTGCACATTATTGCATACAGATTGCCCAGCCATTAGAAAGACATGAATCTATGGTTTTCTCTGTTCAATCATGTTTTTCTGCTTGTTTTGCCACTATTACAATGCAATTTAATTAATTTTTTGTATATTTGCTAGCATACTACCAATCTTGTTTTCTGCATTCATCTGAGAAGTTAGAACAGAAAAGTTAATAAGAACTCTTAAAATTGTCACATGCTATCTGAACAGAATAAAGAATGTGGTTTCACAAATAATTGTATTTGAACCAGCATCTAAGTTGCTTTTCAAAACCTACACAGAAGCATGTATGTCCTTTAGCAGGGCTGATTCTGTTGACAAAAAAAAAAGTGATCTTGAAATTGAGGTACATATCTACCAGGTAGCCACTGCTCCTCAGTCAAAGACTAAATCTAATTCAAACATAGTGATGTATTTTTAAAAATTAACACTTGTACATATTGCTAGCTCATAAATGTAAGTGGGGTGTGTCTTAGAGAATGAGTGTTTGCAGATATATGTATATTATACACATGTGTATGCATATATATGCATATATATATACATATGCAGTATTCATACATAAAATAAGCTCTCAGATTTATTCTCTGGATGACCCATACATTTTTCTGTATGCCAGTAATATTGCTATTTGTATCACTGAAGTATTGAAAAATGGGAAGATAAGACAAATAACAACTGCATCATTTTAAGAATGGTTTATCTATTCTGGATCCACTCCAAGTCAGTTATCTAAATAAGATATTTGGAATTTTGTTAGAGATTGCATTAAATCTGTATATCAACTTGGGGATATTGTCATCTTGCCATATTAAGTCTTCCAATTCATGAAGACCTGTCCTTGCCCTTATGTAGGTCTTCATTACTTTCAGCAACATATTATTTATTATTTTTCAGCATCCTGCACTTTTTTTTTTCAGTTCTGAAAATTAAATGCAGGGCCTCATGCATGCTAGGCTACATCCCCAACTGTTTTTAAGTTTGTTTGTTTGTTTGTTTTTGACATGGAATCTTGCCAAGATGACTAAGCTTGGGATTCTCCTATCTCAGCCTCCCTGCACTTTTCTGGATAAATTCATTTTTTAGAATTTTAGTTTTTCTAATACTATTATAGATGGATTTGTCTTCTTCAAATTTCAGATATTATGTTGCTACTGGCTAGAATCACAATTGAGTTGGATATATGCACCTTACACACTACAGCATGCTATACTAGTTTAATAACTTAATATTTTTGATTCAGGATTTTATACATACAAGTTCATGTAATTTTCAAAAAAATATTTTTTCATTTTCTTTTTCCATTCTGAATGCCTTTCACTTCTTTCTGTTTCCCAGTTTTTTGAGTAGGACTTTCAGTACAGTGGTGAATAGAAGTGGTGATAATGAACATCCCTACCTTTTTCCTAATCTTGAAGAGTTTTAAGTCTGTCACCTTTTAGGATGATGTTTCATGTGAGTTTTAAATATTTTCATTGGTACATATTAGTTATACAGAATGGTGGGTTTCATTGTGGTATATTAATACATACATATAACAAAATTTTCACAATTTCACTTCTTAATACCTCCCTTTACCCTTTCTTCTACCTTGTTTTAATTCCTCTTCCTTAATAATCTCCCCATTTTCTTGAGATCATTTTTATTTTCCTTTTTCTCTCTAGCTTCCACCTATGAAAGAAAACATAATGACACTGATCATTCTGAGTCTGGTTTATTTCACTTCACATTATGCCTTCCAGTTCCATGCATTTTCCTGCAAGTGACATAATTTTATTTTTATGTATGAATAAAACTCCATGGTGCATATGTACCATGTTTTTTTAATCCATTCATCTGTCAATGGGCACAGAGGCTAACTCTATAACTTGTCTATTGTGAATTGTGCAGCTATAAATATGGGAATGTGTGCATCTTTGGAGTACACTGTTTTTAATTCTTTTGGCTAAACACTTAGGAGTGTTAGCATTGGATCATATGGTAGTACCATTTTTAGTTTTTGGAGGAATCTTCTTACTGATCTCCATGTGGTTGTACTAATTTACATTCCTACCAACAGTGCATAAGTGATGAAAACACATCTCAATAAATGCAGAAAATCCTTGACAAAACCTAACACACCTTCATGAATTTATAGATAATTTTAGTATGTTCAGGAAATTCTCTTTCCTCTCTAGTGTGTTGAGTGTTTTTTCATGAAGGTGTGTTAGAGTTTGTCAAATAATTTCTCAGTATTTCTGAGATGCATTTTTCTATTAATAAGGTGGATTTTGTTCTTTAATAAGATGTTGTATTGTACTGATCGATTTACATACTTTCAATCGACTTTGGATTGGTGAGGTAAGGCTGACCTAATAATGATTTCTTAGTTTATCTATCTATTTATTTATTAAAGAGAGGGAGAGAGTAGAAAGAAATAATTAATTTTATTTATTTTTTCATGTGACTTTTTTTTCTCCAACAGTTAGTTGTGTATGTGGTGCTGGGGTTCAAACCCAGGTCCTTAAGCATGCCAGGCAAGTGCTCCACCCACTCAGTAGCCTCTCCAGCCTCATGATTTACTTATTTATTTATTTATTTAATACCAGGAATGGAAGCCTGGGGAGCTTAAACATCAAGTCACATCCCTAACCCATCTTTTAATTCATTTGTAATTTTGAGACAAAGTCCACCAAGTTGCTTAGAGCCTTGCTAAGTTGCTGATGCTGACTGTGAACTTGTGATACTCGTTCCTCAGCCTCACAAGCAGCTGGGATTACAGGCATGGACCATCACACCTGGCTCATGGCTTATTTTTATGTATATTGCTCGATTTATTTGCTATTTTGTTGAGGGTTTTAAATGTTAACTTTGTTAAGGAATACTGATATACACCTAGTTTTTCTTTTGAAATATTTAGTGCTGCTATGAGAGTTACTGTAGTGTCATAAGAGAAAATGTTTTCTTCTTGTCCAATTTTTTTACAGTCTTTATGAAGGATTTGGATTAATGCTTGTTTAAATATCTGTTAGAATGCAACAGGGAAGCTGAGGCTGGACTTTTCCTTATGGCAAAAGGAAATTAATTACTAATTAATTATTAATTCAATATCTTGTTATATGTGTGTATTTAGAATTTTCATGGATTAGGGTTAGTAATTTGGCTATTTCTAGAATTGTACCCACTTAATTTAATTTAGCTAAGTATTGACATACGATTGCCCACCCTAACTAATAGTGTGTGTGGATAATGTGAGTGGGCTCAATGTGATCACAAGAGTCTTCTTAAAGCTGGTGAAAGAGTCAAATTCAAAACTACAGTATGACATAAGTAAAAGATGAAGTCTTGTACTTTGATTTGGATAAACAGGTCATTAACCAAAAAATGCAGGCAACTTCTAGAAGCTGGAATATCAAGGGAATGGATTCCTTGTGCCTTCAGAAGGAATACTGCCTGACAGAGCTCCGATTTTAGACTAAGACATATTGTAGACATATGATCTCCAGAATATAAAAGCATAAATTTGTGTTCATGGTTAAACAATGACATTTGTAGTAATTTGTTATAGAAGAAGTAGAAAGCTAATACATATCATTTATTTAACTATTTGTCATTTTCTTCACCACTGATTTAATATTCAGCATGTATTATGGCTGCAGGAACAATATTTAGCAAATGACATACTTAAGTATTTTAGCCTTAAATCATATTCTTTCGTATCTTTGAAATGTTCCCTTAAAGATTAAAATACATCTCAGGGAAGCCCATGTACCTGAAGTTTTTCTCCAACTAACAAAAAAAGTAGGTACTTAACTTCCCTAGCAAGACAATCAGTTTGATAACCAGATTCTCTAAATTTCTTTAGTTGTGAAAAACAAAGCCTGGACTCAGATTTTCAAATTTATCATGTATTAAAATGGAAGTATCATTCTACATGTTACAGCTAGACAAAGTCTCAGACAGAACTGACCACACATTTCTCAGCTACCACCATGTCCAAGCCACCATATCTCTTATGTGGATTGTTAACAGACTGGAATGTGTTCCTGGGTTTGCATTATTATCCCATCATAGTCCATTCTCTGCATAGCTGATATTTGTTAATTAACTCTCTGTTCAAAATTCTCTGTTGGTTTTCTTTTTTTTAAAGAGAGAATCAACTTTATTTAGTTTTTCCTTTGCCCGTCATTTCTCAGACAATTGGCTGTGTAGGTGGTGCTGGGGTTCGAAGCCACATCTTCATGCACGCCAGGCAAGCACTGTAATCACTGGGCCACCACTTCAGCCTCTCTAATGGTTTTCTGTCTCACTTGGAGTAACAGCCATCATCCTACGTCCTACATGATCTAACCTCTACCTTCTCGCATCTTGTTGCCTAGCACTTTTTCTCTCCACTACTCCTCTTCAGCTACCCTGCCCTCCTTTGTGTTTCTTCCAACACACCAAGGATAGCATTTTGCACCTCCCTTTTGCTTTGCGGAAGTGCTCTTACCGCAGGCATATACCTGACTCACTCCCTCATTTCCTTCCTCTCTGCTCACCCATCACCTTGTTAGAGAGTTATTTCCCCTGACTTTCTATGAAGCAGCAACCAGGAGAAGCTTGACTCTCCATGCTCCTTCCTCTACTTTGTTTTTCTTTTCCTCATGCACCACTCCTGACTTCGGATCCATGTGTTCTGTTATGATTGTCTTTTCCCACCAGAATGTGAAAGGAACAATGCCTAGGGTATGGCAAGGGCTGAATTAATCAGCCCAGACAATAGAACTAAGTGTCATGGTGGGTATATGCCTGTTTTTTAAGACTGAAGAATGAATTGTCATTTGGGATACCTTGTTTTGAATTAAATTTCTTCTTTTTAACTTAAAATGAGGGCAAATCTGCATCCTTCTAAATGTTATCTTTGGACTAAAAATTTAGACAGTAGTCTTCACTTGAGGACTAGGGAAAAAGCAAATCTTTCTTCTTTACTCTCAGAAGGCTCTGGTAAAATTTGCAAGTCAGAGATTTGTTCTTTTGCCTTTTTAGAGCAGGGACACTCATGTCATTTCATTATTCTTATAAAACTTCCATGGATTTCATTTTCTGAAGAATAACGCATAGCTTATATCCTACACTTATATTGTATTTCCCTTTGCCTCCAGTGGAATTAAACATTGCATAAAAATTGGTTGGCATATTCTGGTACTTTTTTTGAGAATATTCTGGTAAGTTTATAATATCATTGCATATCTGATTATCATTTATAACCATAACTTATGCTAATATGTCATGAAATGTGTTTAGTTATTTTTTGGTGGAATATTCCTTATGACTCTTTTTTCCAATGTGTATATAAGTAATTTATATAATTGATACTATGAGAGATATAACTACCCTAAAAAAATCTATTCCCCTGATTCTTTAGAATTTCAATTTATTGACTGAACTTAGAACATTTCAAACAAGTAACTTCTGGTAATTATGTCTCAGTTCTATTTAATCTAATGGTGATATAAATATGAAGGTTGAATTTTAGGGGTAATGTCACATGTGACCTTAAGATGAAGTTGATTAGTCGGTTTGATTCAGCATCATCTCTCAGGAATAGACCAGGGCTGAGGCTGGACAATGCAGAGTAGAAAGCTTAGCATGGAATGTTTCCTCTTGGTTTAGGTTGACTTTGCACATTTGCTGAGGTTGGAAGAATCCCAGTCTAAGAATAAGATCACCACATTTTCCATCCAATTTGATCATTAACTGTGTGACTTTGCAGATGTCTAAGGGATTCTGCCTCTTCTGGAGCAAAGCAATGTGGTTATGTGATGGATTTTGAGGACTCATTTCTTACCATAGATTATTATGAAGATGGTACAATCACTGAAGCCCTGATATTCTGATGAACTATGTTCTTAAAGAATTATGATTTGAGGATAAACTAATATTAATTTGGAGAGGGGCTGTTGAAGTCTAAAAGGGAACTGAACCCATCTAGGATTACTATCTTATCTCTAGGAACAAGAAGGTAATATGGCAGCTCAACAAAATGACCATGGTGAACAATAGAAAAATTCTTCTCATATAATCACACATGAACTGTAAAGCTCACTTTTAGGAGCAATATTTTTAAACTAGGAAGGTCGGAATTTTACATGATTCCAAAATATCAATCAATTAGATTCAAGTTTTCAAAATATACTTTCCAAATCAAACCTCTGCTTCTACAGTGTTTTTAAATTATTTGTCAATATTTTCTCCTTTGTTTTTGAAATTGAACCCAAATATAAAATAACATAAATTCAAATGAATGGATTGTTTCTCATTTTTTTCCTTTTGAATTTCATAAATTTACTAGTTTTGAAGGCAAGTTCAAAGTTTGAACAATTCATCATTTTATAATGGTGAATCTTATACCCTCTAAGATTAGATTCTTGCTGTTCCTATTCTGATCACAGCAGATTCCTGCTGTTCCATGAATGAAATTCAACTGTATTTCTGGGAATATGATGATAAAATGAGAGAATAATGATCATTGACTGATGAATTTATTGAGATGGCTTGCTCCACTTAGTTTTGGATTGTCATCAACTGTTCTGCCAAAAGTATTGGATTTTTATTTTTAATGCATAAAGTTTATCTTTAAATAAATGAGCATTGGAGGTTATTAATGTCTTGGATGATCTTCTTCATACCAGCATTTCTATTGCATTGCCTGCAAATTATTTCTTCTCTGAAGTGTTTAAGCAACTTTCTGAATCCCTAGTGACTCAGGCGATCTCTCAGGTCATGCCTTACTGGAGCCATAATAAGTATTGGCCCTGGCATGTAATGTACCCTGCATCTGAAAAGTCAGAATTGTTTTGTAGTATTCCACATCAAATTCCAGGAAAGAGTCTTTTCAGTTGTCCAGCATGTTATATGACTTAATAGAATTCAATGGAGATTATTGTATGCTTATATAATATTGCTTCAGAAGAACAAGTGATACATCTGTGTGTGAAAGTTAATTTTTCAAAGACACAATTCTTCCTAATACCAAATTTAAAATGCTCTTTAAGAAGCCTCTTGAAACTGAAAAAATAATAAATCAAATACCATCAAGTACATGAGGTTTATCACAGTGCTCTGCAGAAATTTTGCTAACAAGGAAAAGTTATGGCCCTCAAGAAATAGTTTTTCAGAAGACAGCTCTGCAATTCTTGGGAGGAAATAATTCATGAGGATTCAGGTGTGGGAAGGGAACTAGCTGGCTAAAATATGAATAAGGTTTATGTATTTTCCTTTTCCTATAAAAAGATTTTTAGAAGAGGTATGTCTGAGAAAAGACATCCTATAACCTGGCAGCTTTGGGATGGAAGGATGTATTCAGAGAGTGGTACGACGAGAGCATTGGCAGTAATGAATGTCTTTCTTATGTCCACATGTCATCCACACCTAGACTCATCATGGCATGATGTTAAGTGTGAAGAACATTTAGTTTGGCTTGGAGTTTTTCTGTGGCAGGTAGTTGAAAGAATAACATACAATTTAAAAGTTTTTAAAAAAAGAGATAAAATCTTGGTGGATTGTGAGAAAAGCTAAATTCTCAATTCACCAGAACAGAAAGCTTGACCAGTGACGATAGGAATTGAAAGTCATTTAAGCATTCTGTTTCTGTGCAAGTGTTGAAAATGCTAATATATTATAAAATTCAAAAGGAAAATGTTACCTAATTTGGGGATTTGGGAGATTTTATTAGGTATACTGGACAAATTTTTTTTTTCAGAGTGCCTTCAACAGGTTACTTATGACAGGGTAACTCTGGGGTGTTGATGTGGAATGAGCTTTGAACCTATTTACTTGGTGGCATTCAAAAAATATGATCATTAAATAATTGCCCTATGCTTGGAAATGTAATTCCAACCACCAATTAAAATTGGTTTGCTTTCCACACTCGCTCATGACAGAGGATTCTGTTGCCTAATTTGTTCCATACACACTCTCATATCTCTGTCTCTGGAAGCTAAAATTATCTGGGGAAGACTGGCATAACTTCTCAAGTTAGTGTCATTGATATAGTCTCATTTCTCTTTCCAAGCACATGTGATGATTATGTAATTTCTTAAATAAATTTCTGCTTAATATCTGCCTTTCCTATACTATATATGTTATTAGTAAATGACATAACATCTATCTATCTATATCTATCATCTACCTATGATCACTGATTGTTTCCTGAAAAGAATTGATAAAAATTTAGTCAGTTTTCCTTAGTCTCTTGCTAAGAGCTCAGCACCATGGCTTTCCTGTAAGCACAATGTGACATGGTCCCAACCTCAAGGAAGAGGAAATCTGATTGGAAGACAAATGTAAAATCAATGGATTGAAATTGGATGTTTAATAAATGGTGCTGATTGAGATGATTATGAGGGACAGAAGGTAAAACCGGAAGTTTCTGGAAGGTATTAGGGGTTTAGCTTGGTGGTAGAGGACAAGCCTACCATGTGCATAGCTCTACCTTCAATCCTCACCATGCATGCACAGAAAAGTCTTAAAGCAAGTGAACATGACCTATACTGGAAAGGATGGCCTCCATTTGGAAAAGAATACTAGAAGGAGGATTATAAACATGCCATTGCATTAAATTTCCTTAATTTCAGAAATAATGGAAAGGCTTAAATTCATAAAATTAAAGACAGCCACAGTTGCCTTGCTAAGTGTCATGAGTTGTCTTAGCTCTGTCTCTTGTTTGTTTATTAAGGAGGGAGGGGGAGAGAGAGAGAGAGAGAGAGAGAGAGAACTAATATATCTTCACCTGGTTTTTGTTTTTCCAACACTTAGTTGTGTATATGGTGCTGGGATTTGAACCCAGGTCCTTGCACATACTGGGCAAGTGCGCTACTACTGAGCCATTTCTCTAGCTTTTTCAAATCTCTATCTATCTATCTATCTATCTATCATCTATCATCTATCTATATCTATCTATCATCTATCTATCTAATCTATGTCAATCTATCATCATCATCTCTGTCATCTATTTATCTATCATCAATTTGTCCCATATAATATAAATAATATGCATGGCCTACAAGAATTTAAATCATCTCCTTACTATGTTACCCCTTCAGGTTCATTTCCTGACATACAAAACTTCAACCATGATGTTCTTTATTGGTATCCTGCAATCAACCTCACTCCTCATTAATTCAAAAGCTTTGCACATCCAGTTCCACTCTTACTTTGCCCCGAAGACTCATTTTTCTTTTTCCATTTCTCTTCAAAGTACTTCTTCAGAACTTTCATTGATTCTTATGACTTTATGAGATTTTCCTCTACGTAACATACATATTTTTAAAATAGTAATTCTATTTCAAATATTTTAATAAACCTTTCAGTATTTTCTGTTTCTGATAGTTAATCTGATCTTTCAACATGGTTGGATTAAGCAATGCCTAAGAATAAAAGACTTCTGAGTGTGCTGGTGTGGATGTTTCCAGAAAAGATTAGCTCAAGGGACAGGAAACAGAGGGGGCAGACTCAACCTGAATAGCTCAAGGGACAGGAAATATAGAGGGCATACTAACCCTGAATGTGGTTTGCACAGTCCAGTAGACTGGGAGCCCAGATGGAAGAAATAGGAATCCCACACAGATGTACACTCTTTTCTTCTGGAGCAGATGCTTCAATTGCTTCTGCAATCACCTGAGGATGTTGGTCGCTGTCTCCTTCCCCAGGAAGTTTTCAGGTCTTCAGTCTGGACTGGGTTACATCATTTGAACCTTCTTCTGAAGCTTCAGCCTGCTGGACTGAACAGCTACTACTTCCTTCAGCCCTCCAACCTGCTGACAGCCTTTTTTGGACTATCCAGCTGCTGATCCCATATGCCTATCCAAAAAGTCCCTTTTTTGTAAGAATATCCTGGTGTTCCACTCCTCTAGAGAACCCTGACTAGTATGCTATCTCCCTAGATATTAAGTTTATTTCAAAAGGCAAATAATACAATATAAAAATGGACAAAGAAATGAATAGATGGATCATCAAAGGATTTTGCTTCCTGATAACCACTTTGCTTCAGACCAACTTTCCCACTCGGTCAAATATAAAAGCTAAATACAATATTGAAAATTAATGAATCTCTGAAGGAATGAAATGGTTATTAAGGGCATTGATAATTTGCTAGGGCTATATTGGAAGAGGAGAAATTCAAAAGAAATAATGTTTATATTTGGAAATGTTTTTCCACTTGAGATTATTTTTGAATGTTGGTTATTTCTGCCATTTTTTGAAAGTATAAGTGAAAAGTTGGGCATGATGTTGCATGCCCATAAACCCACATAAATGATAGCTAAGTAATTAAGCAAAGTATTAAATAATCTTACAATATCTAGGGGATAAAACACTGGATTTTTTCATTTTTCACCAATGAGGAATTGCCCTATTAGGAGGTCTACTTGTAACCCTGATGTGCTGCATCTTAGAAATTAAAGTAAACTGGAAATTCATAGTTTTATCAATGACTAAAGTCAAGCTTTGTACCACTTCAAATCCTCATTGCTTTAAGACAATCAGTCTCTGGTCTAGCTCTTCAGACAGAAGCAAATTGATTCAGAGATTGAGATTGAGTTTATGTTTTAAAATTTCCATGCAAAATGCTCTGTTCTCAATGAAAACAAACATACATGCAAGAAGACAAGATGTGACTAAAAACCAAGACAAAAGTATGGACAGTAGAATCAAGGACATAGGAAATCCAGGTATTACAATTATCAGACACTGCTCAGAACATGTACAATTAATATTGGGGTGGCATAAATGACAAGATAGAGAATGCAGGCACCAGCATGGAAACCATTAAAAATGTGTAATGTGGGCTGGAGTGGTGGCTCAGAGGTTACAGGGCTTGCCTGGCATGCTCCAGGGTGTGGGTTTAAACCTGAACACCACATACACAACAAAGTGTCAGGGCAAGAAAAACCAGATGAAAAACTAAGTAAAATTGATTCTCTCTCTTTCTCTCACTGTCCCTCTTTCTTTCTTTAAAAAGAAAAATGTGATGTGTGTTCACAGAAGTAAATACCAATAGAAAAAACTGACAAGTACATATTTATCACAGTAGAATTCAAAATATAAACTAAAGTAAATTCAGCTCATTCATCCATTTGGCTGAACAAAGAGTGAAAACCCAGTTTTCCGGCAGGAGTTCAAAGGAAGGAAAAATTTTTAAATATGTGCTATACCATTTTAAGAAATAATCTAGTAATAACTTTTTTCTCTTATAATTACATGTATTTTAATGTAGCATTAACATAAATATTAACAATTATTTTTTTTAAAAAAAGCATTGGTATTTAAGGCTGCATATCAGTTTTCTGAACAATGGAAGAGAAGTATATTTTGAAAGGCCCATAGTTTTCAAATGGAAAAAAAAATAGCTAATGATATGTACTGAGAAAATTCCTGCTAGAACCAAGAACCACACACCATAAGTGAAAAGCCAACTCAAATCAAATAAAGAGAAAGGTCACTCCAGGTAGGCAGGTAGTCAAAGATGTTTACAGATGCTGTTAAGCCCTCCAGCTATCTCCTTAATCTTATTTAATTTCTAATTAAGGTATTATTTGGGTTTCTTACAATCTGGTGAACAGTCTTAAGGGTGGAGAGGGGACGTTCTTGGGAGTAGCAGCAATCTTGGTGGCTGTTAGTTTCTGTTTCTTCTAGGAACTGCAGCTCATAACTTAGTTTGCAGTCAAATAACTGGAACGCATTTTCACAACAGCATGCGTTCTTGATTGAAGACTGTGAAGTCTTAATTGAAGTCTATGATGTAGTCATAATTTTAAAATACATATTAAACACAAGAATGTAGTACAGTTCAATTTTGTGAAATGAGCAATAGCAAATATAGTGAACCCTCAGAATCCGCAGGGTGTTAGTTATAGGATCCCCAGCAGGTAACAAAATCCCAGGGTGTTTGATCCTTTATATAAAGTAGTGCTGTATTTGCATATAACCTACACACATCCTCCTGTATACTTTTTTTCTGTATAATTTAAATCACCACTAAGTTGCTTATAATACTGACTACAATGTCAATTGCATGTAGTTAGTTGTTGTTATTGTACATGGCTTAGGGAATACTGTCAAGTCAAAAAAAGATCTGTGCATGATCAGGGAAGACTTGGATTTTCTCTTTTCTTTTTTAGCTGATTTGTGGATAGTTAAATTTGTGAATGCAAAGCCCATGGACATAGAGGGCTGTCTGTACTGTAGACACTTTGAGATGTGTAAGTAGAAACCATGCACACACACACATATGCTTCTTTATAAAGCAAGTTTGTCTGTGTTGAAGTTTCCACCCACTTCTGCATGCTCATGAAAAGAGAAAAGATAGTATTATTCTAAATACAAAGAATAAAATATAATTGCCTTAAACTAAATATATAGGTGTAATCTCATCTCTTGAGTCTGTCACAAGTCACAAGTAGACAAAGGAATTCTCCTGGGGCTTCCTGGGAAGACTTTTCTCAGTGAATTGAGAAATAGAGAATGGACACAGACAGGCAGAGACAGAAGGAGGGAGCATCAGAGGGAGGTACAAAACAGAGATGTGGAATTAGTGACATTTTGTGACCTTGAGTAGGATTAGGTCTATAAACTGAGGATAATAGATGAACATATGTGGATTTTGTATTAGCTAATTCTGAGTTCACCCTCTCTCTTGATTTTGTGCTTTCCGAAAGAGTTATTATATTGTTGTGGCTAACTGATTTAAGATTTTCTGTTCTGTAGATAAATATATATTAAATAACATGTTTTAAACATGTATGTGCCTTTCTCATTGTTAATGCATACGTATGTGTATTTTTCATATCTATATGTTTTATATGATTGTGGAGAAAATTTGTATCAACACAATATATCAAGTTGTTGACTTTGATTTTGAGGAGAGCAAAAGGTAAAGGATATCAGAGTATGAGGTAATTGGAGGGGAGATATAAACAAAAGAGGAAAGAGAAAGAGTAACGAGGAACAGGATGTTAAAGAAAAGCCACACGTATATAAGAATTATCTTGAAATTAATGCATGCAGTCTTAGGCTGGTGCTATTTTAAGGTATTTAAATTTCTTTTTATACTTTACTTTTATATTTAATATTATAAAGAATCATATTATGTTTACATAATCAGGAAACATAGTAAATCTGATTTCAATGAGTGGACCAATTGTTGAAAAGAGAAACTTTCATGGTTGAAAATCCAAAACTTTCTTGCCGAATGGAAATGAAATTCTGAGCCTAGTAAAGTTGTGAAGAACTTGGAAAGTTGACTAACCTGTAAACAAAATTTTTGTCACATTGTTTTTTCATATTGCTGTTCCAAGCAAAGCCTAATTTGGGAACTGCCTATCCAGGGAAATAATTACTTGGGAAAGTGGAGCATGTATGAGAAAAAGCACCACTCTCTGAAAGATTTCTGTTTGAATAGATCCACTCTCTGTCCTCTCTGTCCAAAGAGCAGTTTTAAGTATAGGATGCCTTTATTACTTTGCTTCCTCAGAGCAATAAAACCATTAACAGCCACAATAGAGTCTAGGCAAAATGTTCCATACAGTGAAGAGCTGTGAATTAAAGAAGAAACAATCATGATTTGCTAATTTTCCTGATATGCATTTAAAAATCTTTTCACATTAGTCTCTGTGATTCATAAAGAAGGGAGGCAGGCTGGCAAAGTTTAAATGATTGAAAATGATGCCGATGGCCTTCTGCAAAATCTGATTACAGCTTTGATGATTGATAGTTTGCCATTAGCACAGAGGGAGAAAAAAGCCTAGAAATTGAACCAAGTAAATCAAGCAAAATCTTTCTAGTTTATAGGGAACACTTAGACATGATTCAAAAATGTTTTAACCAAGATTTCATTTTCTGTAAATATATGTTGCCTTCGAATGTGAAGTATTCATTTTAGTGACTTTTCCCCGAACTGCACTTTAATCTTGTCTTCAAGAAAGTCCAGCCTGGGCTGCCATCTTACCCAGGCTTCAAAGCTGGTGTGATTTACTTAAGCCACAGTGTACCACTCTATTTGTATTCCTGTATTCATTTGACAGCTTCTAAAGAATGCACGTTGCTGTTGCTGGTAGACATGGATATTGAAAAAAAATCAGAAATAAGCATAGTAAAGAATCTATTCTTTGTTTGAAAACCTCGTTGCATTTGCTGAATGTCCCACTTCAATGTGACATATTGGACAAGCTGCCACAGATCATTAGTTTGACTTTAATGCATTGATAATATGTTCATAACTCTCCATAATATCAGGGACCAGAAAAGACAATTAATAGTGCCCTATATCTAGACAGGAGTTCTTCCAAAGGAGTTTAAGCAGAGAGCAGAGAATTACTATCATGCTAGGATTTACTATCAACTCATATATGACACAGACTGTGTTGTAGAGGCCGTGTCTGTATTATTTATCTTGAAAGTCTAATGAGCTGTCCAGTACAGAATACATATGCTTTCTATAAAATTGCTTGAATGAATGCACAAATTAAGCGCACAATACTTTGTTAAGCCTAACTTCCTCTTTCTCCCTTAAAAAATGTTAAATAAGCTGTTTTGTTGGCCCAGTTGAATAGAAATTGAAACTGAGACCTAAAGAGGTTATTAACTTCTCATGAATACAAAACTGATTAGTGCCTTAGTGTTTTCAGGACGATTTGAGAACTTGAGTTGCTGGAAAATTTTAAGAGAAAAAAGGTGTTCAAACAAAGATGCTGTAGGAACTCGCTCCGTGGATAGGATGACAAGCTCCTTCGACCTTCAAAATGTTCTCTGTTGTTCACTTTCAAGTAGTTGTGATTGTTCTCAAATAGTTTCCTCTTGCTGCAGTAACAAATTAAGGCAAGCCTTGTGGCTTAATACAACATGGACACATTGTCTTAGTTCCAAAGGCCAGAAGACCAAGGTGGGTTTCACTAGGCTATAAAAAAGTGCTCCCAGGGTTATGCTATTTCTGGAGGAAGGAGCTAACTGGTTCACATGGTTTACAGAGAATAAAAGGAAGGAATTGGGTAAACTCTACGGAGTTTTATTTGGACATTCTTATACGAGGTGAGTCAGCACCATTAATCTAAGCAATGTAAGATGCTTTGAATCAAATTTACAGAGTGAATGCTTGCCTACGGGAATCTGGATTTCAAGTACAGATATAAATGACTGATGTGGGTTCAGTTTGTGGTAGATATGAGGGAATTAGTAGGGAATAATAATTTCATGTGTTTGATTTTACATACCAAAGTGTTCAGATTTGTTAAATTAATAGAAGGTAGAAGGGCTTCACTCTCTCCTCATTTGAAGGGAAAACTCAGAGCTTTATGCAGATTTCTAGTGAGATCTTCATTGCAGCTCAGACTGTCTTGTTATCTGCACAAGAATCATTGAAGTGCAGTATTAACCCACAGTTATATGAATTTAATCACCTAGCAGGCAATCTTATAGTTTCCTAAATCGTACAGTCAATCTAATTCAGGTTATTTTTCCTAAATATAAGTTTTTATGTTGCTCGGTTGCTCAGCATGTTCATTCAATTTCTATTTGTACAGGTGTACTCAGACTCATGCAGTTATCAGGTTTCATTCAGATCCACCTCAGATAACAAAAATTTCAGACACACCAGTCCTTTATGAAAACCGCATACATAGTATTTGCATATAACCTATGTATTACTTCCATGTGTTTAAATCATCTTTAGGTTACTTCCAATATACAGTAAAATGCAAATGCTCTGGAAATAGTTTTATTATATTATTGAGGTCATAATAACAAAAATGTTTGTGCAATTCAAAATGGACTCATATCATTTTCTGAATATTTTTTATTTGTACTCTGTCGTATGAGATTGTATTGATCTGTTAATACCTACGGTATTCAAAATTTTCTTAGGGTGTTGCCAACTGAATTTTGAAGCTTTCACTGTTCTCTTAAGGGAACATTTGTATTTCTTTGTTTTATACTCGAGTCTCAAAAGTGCAGCATGATCTCTGTAGAAGCCCTAGAGCAAAGAGCAAGATGGGAAGATCTCTGGAGAAACTTCTCTATCTTCAGAGAATCACAATTTTATTGGATTTATACACTGAATTTCATTGCAAAGCTATCATTAAGGACAATTTCCAAGAGATGGTGGGGAAATGAATGGAAACTGCTATTCTCTGTGAGTGAATTATTTGGCCAAGTAATACTCTTTACTAAGAACTGAAGACCTCACACATTGTAATTTATAACATATTGCTTCTGCCCTTCCTGGTTCGTAGATTGTTATTTTCTGTCCAGATTCTCTCATCTCAAGGGGTAGCTCCAGTTTCTTCCTAAGTGTGGGACTTACTTTTAGCTTATCTCCTCTGCTGAGTCATCTCTGTCTTTGGAAGGTAGCTTAATGTCTCTCTCTCTCACTCTCTCTCACACACACACACACACACACATACACAGTCTGGTTCATTTTATTGGGTATTTTATTTTATACATATGTATTTATGATACCCATGATTGGTTATACAATATATGGTAAATAATGGAAGGCATACAACGTATAGTATAGAGTGCGTGGTTAATAACGGAAAGCAGGAAAGAACGAGAAAAGAGGATGGGAAGGAAGGAAAGAAGGAAGAAGGGAATTTGATATTGCCTATATTATGTTATGGTGTTACTGAAGTGTTTATTTTTGTTCTTTTGTTTAAGTTTTTATATGTAAATGAGAATCCAACCAACTAGTTTAACCGGAAGAGAGAAGACAAGCAGGTTTAACATTTCTCAAACACTCCATGGCATGCTAGGTATATTATGTAATTATCTTTTTAATTTAATATTCATGATAACCCTATAAAGTTTCACCAAAGGAAAAAGTGGAGCGAGGGGAGGAAAGCAACATACCTCCTGTCACAGAGCCCTCATGAGGCTGCAATACAAATACAGAGCTTGCTGTAAATTTCCTCACACTCTCTGAACGCTGCTTGCTGATTTCTAGATCTCATACTGCACAAGAAGCAAATGCTCATTTCATATTTTATGAATAAATATATGAAAAATTGAGTTCTTCCTTAAAGAGAGCTGGCAGTAATGCCTTTTCTTATGTGAATGTCCTTTCACAATTTCGCTGCTAGTAGCAGAATTTCCATCGCCATTGCTGGGGACAGCCCAGGTGTGAGATCCACTGCCTTGGGTTCCATTCTCACTACAAAACATAACACCAGTACTTTCATAGTCAGTTTGCATTTTCTCTGCCTCAGACTTCATTTTCTCCAGGATGAAAATAATTATACTTATCTTGAAGGTCATTATGAGAATTTGATTCATTTAGCTCAATTCATAAAACATAATAACAACTAACTTTTATTGATCACTGACTGCTACCACCATCTTCCTCAACATTTATTAATATTTTAGTAGGAGCCAGGCATGGTGCTTGCATTCTTACTTCAAGCTTCCTGATAGCTCTGCAAAGTAGGGTCTGTTACTACTCCCTTACTGATGATGAAATTTCGAATGGAAAACTACTTGTCTAAAGTAGGTCAACTAGTAAATGTCAAAGCTGGAATAAAACCCAGGCCTACATGACTCCCATAGTTTAAATTACTAAGAACACACCCCTACTATAGTTTGACTTTTTGCATTACTGCCTGTGTTTGTGGAACTTGTTCCCAAGTGTGGTACATGGGGCAAGTCCCTTTTCTGTTCATTATTGTTCTGTTTCATTTCTGTTATGGTTTGAATATGAGGTGACACTCAAAAGCTCCTGTGTTAATGCAGGAGTGTTCGGAGGTGAAATGATCGGTTTGTGGGAGCTGTAGCTTTGTCTGTCCGTCCACGTTTGAATGGACAATCTGGGTGGTAACTGTAGGCAGGTGGGGCACCAGTGGAGGAGGTAGGTCACTGGGGGTGTACTCTGCCTGGAAAGGTTCATTTTCCCTGTGGACTCTTTCCTCTTCTCCCTGTCTCTGCTTCATGGCTGCTGTGAATGGAGCAGCAATCCCCCACTACCTCCCTCTGTCATGAATGTTCTGATTTAGCTTGGATCCAGAGCACTGGACTTGCAGACCATGTTCTAAACGTCTGAAACCATGAGCCAAAATAATTGCCTCTTCTAAGTTGTTCTTGTCAGGTATTTTGGTCACAGTGGGGAGAAGCTAAGCCCAGTAAGTCTCACTGTGATTCACCTATTTTTTGGAGATTTGTAAAGAAGTTAATTTCCACCATATCTGGAAGGTGGATGAGTGTTGTCATTGCCTTTCTTGATTCTCATTCCTTTGATTTGTGACAGTTCTTGCATGTGCGCATGCATATGTATGTGCATACACACACACACACAAACACACACACACACACACACACACACACACACACAGTCTTTCTACTCTGGGTTCCATCAGATAATTATCTGTTGTCAAAGTGGGATGACATCAGTCAGTGGCAGCACTGTGGACCTTGTTAAGTACTCCCACAGCCCAGGAACTCTCCTTGTATAATATAGTGCTCTTGAGAAAGTCCCATTTAATTTGTCCTTGTAAAAGCAACTTACAACTTACCGTAAGAAATCTTAGGTTGGGCTATGTGCCAAGCATGAATCTGCTGCCTGTAAAGTGCTTCAGACTGAAATGGGCTGTCCCTACAACTCTAGGAAGCCAGGGTCTTCTTAGGAGACACTCATGAGTTGGATGCGATGGATGCAAAGCAAAAATACCTAACTTAGGAAATGTTACAACTAACCCAATTTTCTCTCTTATCCTCCTTTATTATTATATTTTTTGGAAAGGTCAAAAAGAGAACCCATTGATACTCTTTTGCTGAATCCCAAGACAAATCAGACAACTGCTTTATAGAACTACCTACTATGTGCCATCCATTTGATCCATTTGACATAATAAGTATTTAGCTTTCTCCAGAAATACAGTTGTAGGAACTTAAAATATGAATAAAATACAAAGATTTTTCAAGGAGATTGGAATCCAGTAAGAGACACAGTACTATATGAATCAGCATAAATGTTTTCATTCAGTCATCATAATCCTGAAACAAATCATTATCTGAACTTTTATACATGAGCTATGACAGACTCAGATATTTATTAACTGATATTTAAATGGAAAATTATTTGACTATCAGTTCATATTTTTCTTTATAACTTCCTCTGATCATAGACACTGCTGAAAATCTCTGGGGGCGTTTGTGCCAACATAGTATTTAAGAGAGCAACTGGGGCTGGCCATGGTGGTATATGCCTGTAATCCTAGTGACTTGGGAGACTGAGAAAAAAGCATCACAAATTTGAGGCCAGCCTCAGCAAGACCCTGTCTCAAAACATAAACTGAAAAATGTAGAAGGGGCAGAACTGGAGATGTTGCATAGTGGTGGAGAGAGTCCTTGGGTTCAATCCCCAGGACCATAAACCAAAACAACAACAGAAAGGCTAAAACTTTGGCATCATATAGATCTTGGTTCAGTTTCAGCTCTTTCACCTGTAACTCTTATGACTTGGTGTATATGTGTGCATGCATGTGTAAGTCTGACTAGATACTTACATGATAATAATATACCTATATTATGGCATTACCATATGGATAAAATGTGATACCAGTATCAATACTACCAAAATTCTAACACATCATAGATATTTGTTAAATAGCAATTAGCATCTGTCATTATTAGCAAAGGGAATTTCTTTTTGGCTATATGGAGTGTAGCTTTAGTCTTCCACAGAAATAAAAAAAAAAGAAATAGAATCAGCTGGTGAGTAAAACAGAATTTTGTCAGCAGGGCAACTACACTAGCACTGATATGTAAGCCCACATCCTTATCTTCTAAATCCTTCTAGTTTAAAGTTCTTTTTACAGAATGATCTTCTTTTGAAACAAAAGAAAAAAGAAAAAAGGAAAAGAAAACAAGAAAAAAGAAAAATAAAAGAAAACACATTCTAAACATTTATGGCTGAAACTAAATATGAATATTCAGTTTCAAACAATGAGAGATTGGAGAATTCCCATTATAATGCTGTATTATAGTTTAAATGGATGAAGTCATGGGAAACTTGTTAGAAAAATGTAGTGTCTTGTTTGCTTTTGTGTGATACAGTGGTTGATTTGTCCAAGGAAAAAGGAGGTGCTATTCCAATAATACTCCTAAGGAACTTGAATCAGTGTGTTAGTCGGCTTTGTGTCACTGTGACCAAAGTATCCAATAAGAACAATTTAGAGGAGAGAAAGTTTACTTTGGCTCAGTTTCAGAGGTTAAGTAAATGACCAGCCAAGTTCAATGCTCCGTACCCAAGATAAATCAGGACATCATGATGGAGTGATGTAGAGAAATGCTGCTCCATTTATAGCAGTAAGGAAACAGAGAGAGGGAGAAGGGGAAAGGGGTCGCATGGAAGGGAAATCCCCTTCAAGGCAGAACACATGCCCATGACCCATCTCCTCCTGGTACATCTCACTTGCCTATGATTACTAGGATGGCCTGATTAGGTTACAGCTCTCACAGTCCAAAAATTTCTTCTCTGATTTTTCCTGTATGCATGAACATGGAGGTGTTGGGGGACACCACATATCCAAATTCTAACAATGAGTATAGGGTCAATTTTGGGCTTTTATTCACTTAGTGATCAATAAATAGTATCTGCCTTGGTGACTAGATATAAAACAGGTCTATTCATTCATTACTTTGTTCAGCAAGTACTTCTAGTGTCCTTCTTTGAGTTGTCTTCCATCACCTGGAAATTGTACTCTTGGGTGATTTCTCCTCTGTGTCCCTCACTCAGCATAGGTCATATTTGCAGTTGCCTATAATATATTTGTGATATATATTTGAGTAATACAGGGCTATGTTTGATATTATAATTTGAAAATGATAAAGGTATGTAAAAAAGATAGCAAAAGACAATAGAAAAAGGGATGACTACTTTGCACTGGTAAGATTACAGGAAATTTTTGAATTTATATTTGTTTTTATATTTGCATGTATTTGCATATATGCATATTCTGTTATCCTTAATATTATTAAACTTCATAAATGATAAGTTTGTCTAGGACAAGACTCCTAAAGTTATCTTTGATGAGCTCTGCTTTACAAATATGATGTGACTTAAAATTCATTACTCAGCATCCTTTATTTTCTTCCTATACTCACTCCTAGGTGATTTCACTCAATGTCACAGCTTTAAATATCATGCATTTTCTGATGACTTCCTACTTTTTCTCTACCTCTCTTGAGCCCTACATATGAACCACTGATAGCATTCTTGATATCTTCTATTGACTGTCTAGCAGGAATTTGAGAATAACATACCCCAAGTAAAACTTATCTATCCCCCTCAAAGAATCCTCAGTGATTTTTCTGGTGGAAATATCCCTTTCTGTAATATTGCAAATATCACTTTTCAAAGAATTATTCAAATAAATTATTCCTTCCTTTCCTTCATGCCTTATATCTAACAAGTAAGCTTATAAAAAAATTTTTTTATCAAAGCTTATCTCCAACCTGACCACTTCTGCTGTTACCACTCTAATCCAAGTTGACATTCTCTCTGACCTGGCTGGCTGTGTGATCTCTGATCTGGTCCCTCTTTTTCTGTCTTAGCTCTCCCCATGTCAATTCTCCTTGCAGCAGCCAGAGTGACATTGTTGAAACAAAAGTGAAATCATGGCACTTATCTGCTCAGAGCTGTTCAATGATCTCTCTTCACCCTCAGAATGAAATTCTTACCATTACTGAACAAGGCTCTTCCTCGTTGGACATGGGTCACCTCTTTGACCTCATTTTGGTCACATTGCTTCAGCCAACCTTTCCAAGTTTTCTTGTGTGTACCAAGCTTGTTTTCAACTTTCCTGGAACACAATTCCTCTATGTCTTCCTAGAACTCAGCCCTGTCACTTTATTTCATGTTTTTAAAATGTTACTTCCTCTGAGACCCCTTTCATGACTAACCTACCTACAAAATTCACCCATTACCCACCATATTTTCTTAACCATTCTTAATCTTCACTTGAAATTATGTGATATACATATTCATATGCACATATGTGCACACATACAGCCATACATGGAAACACATTCATACATGAATGTATTGTTTAATTTATCCATATTTTCTTAATATGATTTTTAATAAATCTCTCTCTTCCCCTCTTTCTTTGTATCTCCTCTCTTACTCCTCTCTCTCTTTCTCTTTCTATCTCTCCCACTCTCTATCTCATCTCTGTAAGAGAAAGAGGTATCAGACCTCAAAGTGTTGGACCATGTCAGTTAGTACCTATTGCAAAGATCAGCACATAATAATTGCTCAATAAATGTTGTCACATTAAATTGAATCAATACAGTGCCCTTCACATTTCTTACTCATTTGCTTGCATAGATTTTTAAATTGAATAAAAAATTAAACAGGTCATCTTTGCAGGCTCATATAAAACATTAATATATTTGAAATGGAAATATAAGTTTAATTCTCTGCTTTCAATTTAATACCAGCCCTTGCTTGGAAAATTCACTGCAATAGCTTTCTCCTGAAATTACTCTTTGATGTAGATAGAAAGTAACTATTTTTTATTCCCAAACTTTTATTTCAAGTTAAGGAAATTGAAAATCTGCATTTATTCTAATATCACAAACTGTAAAATCACCAATGAATATTAGAGCCTAACTGGTTAAATCCACATAAAGATGAATAAACTGATGCTCAGAAAAACTAATGGAATTTCCAGTGTTCTCACAGATGTAAGAGGACTGATTCTGAAACGGTGAAGTATTGGCAAAATGGAAACAAAGTCTGTTTCCCTGGTACAGGTTCCAGAATTTTCCCGTGAGTCTATCTTGTCTTTTGTCCTTGCTCGAGACACGCTTGATAGTGGGGGCATTGCTAACAATATACATGAGGCATATGCTGTTCTCCATGCATCCATGCTAAAATTAAAGAGCAAGCTTCAGGTGACAGTGGATCTTTGTAGCAATGACAGTGACTTTAGGCCTTTCTTATCCCTGCTCTTCCAGAGTGTTGCGGACTATGACAATATTTCATTATAATGCTACTTGCCATCTACCTGTGTAGATGTAACCGCATGTGTGGTTATATCAGTATTTTCTTTATCCAGATGTGTTGTTTACCTTGGTTTTCCCACATCGATCATGAGAATTGTGTTTGAAATAACTGAGTTGGAGTTCAGTTCCATCTAGTTATTTTTCTTTACTAATAACTGGAAGGTATCTTATGTTTGGAAATTTATGAAAATGACAGAAAGATTGAAACTGAATGAATCCACACTATGGAATAAGTATACTCTGCTACATAATTCCTTCAGTACAATTAAAGATGACAGTTCTTAATATCATAGAAAGGGATGTCTTTATTCATTTTTCTTCCTTATTGGGAGCTAGTAAATTGCTTACCTGAATACCACTGAAGAAAGAGTCTTTGTTTTTATAGAACCCCAATTTCCACCTACTTTTTGCTCATCTCTCATGACAAAGTACATAATTGAGTACACGGAGCAGTTACGTCCTGTGATCTGAAGATTTTCAGAAGATTCTTGCTGTTGCTCACATATCTATCACTTTGCCATTTGCAAAACCCCTCTGGAAACACTTGGGTCACATATCAGGCCTTATTTTAATGATAATAAATTATAATGAAGCTTTTACTATAACTCTGAGTTGGGAGTCAAGTCAAATCTCAGGAAAGTTTGAAAACAGGGTCTGTCAAGCTCTTAAGAAAACAAAGCAGTTCTGAAGAAAAGTCTCCTTTTCAAGATACAGAATTCCATCACTATTTTTCTTAGCATTTCTCTCATTTATCAACTCCTGAGCTTACAAATTTAGATGGAATGGCAAATAGAAACAGAGTAACATCGAGTAATCCTGAGTCAGATGACCAAGCCAAAAAAAAAAAAAAAAAAAAAGACTGAGGGACCTGGATGACAGATCTGTCTTCCTGGGGTAGCGATGTCCGTGTGGAGGACGATTAGAGCAGTCAGGTTTCAGAAACCCATTTCTTCCATTGAGAATGGAGATAAGTTTTCCCAAAAGAGAAGCTGGAGGTGAGGCAGGCACTGCCAAAGTCATGCGATTCTGTTTTGGATGTCATATATCAGTAGAAGTATAGGGAGGCCCTGCTGTTCTCCAGTGTATTAACGTTCAGTCCTGCGTGTTGCTTGTTACTTACTGCACAAGGTTAGGCTCTCTCTCTGCTCTTTTTTTTTTTTTTTTTAAGAGAGAAGGACAGTAAGAGAGAGAGAGAGGGAAAGAGAATCAATTTTTATTGAGTTTTTTCACATGGTTTTTGTTGCTCCAACACTTAGCTCAGAATGTGGGTGCTGGGGTTTGAACCCATGTACTTGTGCATGCCAGGCAAGCACCACCGTAACTGCTGAGCCACCTTTCCAGCCCTCTCTCTCTGCTCTAAATGTTCATTGTGCCCGTATCAGTGTCTTTGTCACTGCAGAGCCAGCGTTTCTACATTTTGCATCCATTACTGAGCAGACATTCTTTGGTTGCTCAGGGCTCATATCTCTATGTTACAGAAATAGCAGTCTTCCCTCAAAATCTCACCTTTTTACTGCTTACATGAAAATGTCAAGTATTGATGGAAAATTATCAAACATAGTGATTTTGTTTATGTTTAGTCGCTGTTTCAAATGTATTGATGATATTCTCTAGCAATCCTATAACGCAGGCCAATTAAGTAGAATTTCCCACTCTCCAAATAACTGTATACAGCCTTACTGCCCTCCTTCAGTCCCCTTATTTTGGTTTATAAGGGGGTCCCCAAAAAGCTCGTGTGTGAGAAATTAAAGAAAGTTTAGAGGTGAAACGATTGGTTGGTAAGTGCCTTAACTTAATAAGTGTGTTGATCCTCTGATTGGGCTTAGCTGAGTGATAACTGGGCATGTAGGGTGTGCCCAGAGGAGGTGGCTTACTGTGAGTGTGCCTTAGGGTTGATAATTTTTGTTGCGGGTGAATGGAGCTCTTTCTACTTCCGGCTTGCCAGAAAAAGCAGACTAAAACACCCCTCAGCCTTTCTTTCAGCTCTACCTTCTTCCAATATCCTGTCTCCCACCCCACCTGCATTTATACAGATGCTCTGGCTTCCCTTATTGTATGGTGGATGACTGTGTTCTTGCTCCTACACAAGGCTGATCCTTCCATTTGAGCACTGAACCTCTTCTTCAAGGACCTCACACCTTCTTCACATCACTCTAGAATCACTAGTTTCTCCTCTATAAAAACATGTCCAAGACCTCCCAGATGTCCCTCACTGGATGAATGAATCCAAAAACTGTGGGACATATACACCATGGAATTTTACACAGCAATTAGAAACAATGATATTGCAGCCTTTGAAGGTAAATGGATGGCAATGGAAGAAATTATGCTGAGTAAAATCAGCTTAACCCAGAAAACCAAGGGTCAAATGTCTTCACTCATCTGTGGAGGGTGGAGCTAGATCCTGGCCATTGAGAAAGGAGGTCTATTATCATATTTTAAATCCATATAAGGTATAATGTTATACAACCTAATACATTCTTAGAAATGTTTTGGGAATGGGAGGGGAGGGTTAAGGGTGGGTAATTGGGGGGGCACTCTTGGGGGTAAATCTAATCTTCGGAATCAATATGCATATTATATTATTTCATTAAAAGATTGTGTGATTGTTCAACAAATAAGTTTCTGAATAAAAAAAATATAACCAAATATAACCTGTCCTAAAACACATTCTGTTGTCTGTAATGGACTTCCTTCTGCCAACACTCCATGGTTCTAGGCTTTGTTTAGAAGGGTTCTTTGAAGTGTGGTCAGACTGCTCTCTCCATTTTATTATCTTGCATGTTCTCATCAACTCACTACAACTGTGCTTCTGTCCTTGCCAATCCACTGGGTCCATTTTTGTGTCAGAGTTGTCACTGACATTCTTATTGCTAACACAATGATTACTTCTCTGTTCTTATGTCAAATACTGTGGCTGACTATCCCACGACTGTTTGAAACCTCTTGACTTCTGCAAGGACACTCTCCTAGCTTTTCCCCCCTCCAGTGGCTACTTGCCCTTGGCCTACTTTGCTAACTTGTTCTTCTGTGCTCAGCTTCTAAATGTTGGATCGTCCCACAGCTCAGTCAGAAGGCTCCTTCTCTTTGCAGGGGCTCACTGTTCTTGGGTACACTTCCTCAGCATCCTTCTCATACATAACATGTGTATATTCCCCATCCGCATATTCACTTCTCACAGTGTGACTGTGCATAACTACACCAGTACACATACTGACTTCCTGACCATTGCTTATGTTTCTAAGGGCCACTGCAAACTTAGAAGATTTGAACTGGAATTCTAAACTGCTGCTCATTCTCACTCAACTACTCCTGTATTTATCTTCTATTCCAATAAATAATAAAACTCTGCAATCACTTGCTGTTGTCAAATAAGAGTGGTCTTTAATCTTATCTATCCCACCTCTTATCACAGAAGATCTACTACCATTTATTTTTTGAAAGAGAGAGAGTTAATTTCTTAAATCTGTTTTAGTTTCTCCTTTATTATTTGCATATGCAAAGCTGAGGTTCAAACCTATGTTCTTTCTTGCCAGGCTAACACTCTGCCACTGAGATGCTTCTCCAGCCCCTACCAGATACCTTTAATTGTGTTACCAAAGTGAATTAAATCTGCACATACTTCTCTCTTTCACCACCCCCTCTGTACTGTTCCCATTCAAGTCCCCACACCATCCTATCTTGTTTGAATTTCTTTAACAAAAACTTAGTTTTCATTTTTCTTTTCAGTATAACACTTTAGCCATGTACAATCTTAAAGTAGCTTGAGCAGTGGTGGCTGTGTGGTTACAGTGCTTGCCTGGCATATGCAAAGACAAGGGTTTAATCCCCAGTCCCAAGTACACAAGGAGTGACAGATCAATGAAATCCACATTAAAAAAACAGTAAAAAATTAATTCTTTCTCTTTCTTTCTCTCTCTCTATTTAAAAAAGAAGTAAAGCAGATAACTTGAGTTCACCTGCTGGAAAGAAAAACTCTCCAGTGAAACTTGTATTTTAATGTAACCCTTCACTCTGATTTTTTTTTTCTTGGTCCCAGGAATTGAATCCAGTGGCACTTAGCCACTGAGCCACATTTTCAGCCTGTTTGAATTTTTATTTTGAGACAGGGTCTTGCCAAGTAACTCAGGGTTTCACTATGTGGCCGAGGCTGGCTTTGAGCTTGTGATCCTCCTGCCTTAGCCTCCAAGTCCCTGGAATTATAGGCGGGTGCCACTGCACCCAGCCCTCACTTTGATTTTCTAAAGTTCTACATGACCAGGACTCTGACAAATACTCTAAAGTCATTTTATACAACTCGTTCCTAAAATTATTGAAGTTAAAGGAAAAAAAAAAAAACAGTTCCATAAGCATACGCACTGACTTCATTCTGTTCTCAGCACACATTGCTCACACGTTTTAGGGTCTTAATTTGGGCTTCTGTATCAAAATGTCATAGATTGAATAGTTTAAACCCTTCATTCTCACAGTTCTGGGGAGTCCTGAGTCTTGGAAGTTCTTAATCAAGGTGCTACTGTGGAGGGGCCTCTTTCTCACTGTCAAACAGCCACATTCTTGCCGTGTCTTCAAAGACAGTGAGGCAGGAGGAGACTCTTTCTAGTTTATTCTTCTAAGAACTTTAATTCTATCATGAGGCTCCACTCTCATGACCTTATCTCAGCCAACGACCTCCCAAAGGTCCCATCTCCAAAATCTGTCACACACTGGGGACTAGGGCTTTCATATATAGAATTTATAGGAGAGACAACATTCAGTGCATGCACAGTATTTGCATTACCTTTCTTAATTGCTCTCTCTTCATGGTTATGTTTGCTTGGCTATCATTCTAGCCACTCATTCCAACTTCACTACTGTCCTCTGAAAGAAGTCTCCCTGACCACCTAGTGCCTTTTTTCTGTTTCCCATTACCATTACCTGCAGAACACTTATCTCTTGAGACCTAAACAATTTCTGTCTTGTCCTTATGTGCTTAATAAATATTTGCTATTGCTGTTTTGCATATTGCTGTTGACATTTTGTAGGGCATGAATTTGTTTATGTTAGTTTGTTTTCTAAAGAAATAAAAGACCAACAACTAATTTGATTTGAATTATAGTAATTAAGACACCATACAGAAGTGCAATTGAAAATAAAGTAAGGAGGAGACTGAACCCTAAATTGAAAACTTTTTGAGGCAACATGTAATTAACCAGAGTGGAATAAATCTGCTTTAGAGAAAATGGATTGGAATAAGAGTCCATATTGATTGTAGGTCTTAGGATTCTGTTTTTACATTTTATGGGGAAGAATTACAGCAGTAAATAATCTTTACTTTCCACTGTCCATAAATGTTCAAAGCTCTGTGACATATTCTTTGTGGAAAGATTGAAATTGGACCCATTATTTTATGTCTGCCCTACCAGCAGGCCAGGGAGGTAAACTTTGGGAATTCCAATCATACAACTGAATGATGAGGAAAGACAACAGACTACATACACAACAGGGAAACTCACGACAGTGAACTATGGTTCTCCTAAGAATTGCTATTACCTCGTCATTGTCTTTATGAATATATGGTCCAGGAATTTAAAACAATGTGTGAGAAAGCTAGATTATTTCCATATCTATGGATTTAAATACCTACCAACCAGTCATTTTTCATCTGTAGCAGAAATGTGTTTTAATTACATCACAAAGTAGCCATTTGCCCTGTTTGGATAACAATGTTTCATCTTTTCCCCTGAATTCTTTTTTTTTCTTTTACTTTCAGTGCACAATTTTTTGTAGAGTCAGTTGTCACCAGCTTTTGGGGACATGTTTCTTAGCCTGGTCAATGAGATGCTTTATGCCCTGAGTGTATAAAGGTGAATCCAATGATAGGCAGATAATTAGAGTCAATAAAATGAAATAAGACTTTTGTGTGGGTTACTGGGAAACACTCTTCTGTTTTTCCTCCTTTGATCATGGCAGAATGGAAACTTGGATCTCTTACATCATATTCCTATCCCAAAGTGCTGACAGTGGACTGGGCCAGAAGGTAGGGGGCCATCAGGTTATGGTATCTATCTGAACTGGAAGCTGAGATTTTAGGTATGGTAGTCAAAAAATTTCCATTTGGAGAATTTTCTTTTGTTACTATTTGGTGTTGAAATTGTTTACCATGGAATTTTCAACTTAAGATTCATTTACTTGGGCTGGAGCAGTGGCTCAGGGTTATGGTGCTTGCCTGGCATACGTGAGTACATGAGTTCAAACCCCAGCACCACCTACAAAGCAAAATGCAGGTGGAAACAAAGTCACAAGAAAACTAAATAAAAATTGCTTCTCTCTTTCTCTCTCTCTCTCTCTCTCACTATTCCACTTTCTTTAAAAAAGCAAGATTCATTTACCTACTTCCTCATGTGGGTGTGTGAACACACACACACACATGAACACACACACGTTTTCCTTGCCTTACCTCTAAATTGGATTCAAGACAAACAGATTTACTGTCCTGCTTATTATGATGCCACAGTTTATGTTGGTTTGCTTGCACTGATTTCCAAGTTATATTTATGTGTATTTTTTTCAGTGAGGCCGTGTCACACTACATTTTTGAGAACACTGAACATAAAAACATTATTAATTATAGGTATAATATCAGGAACTGTCTTTGCACATTACTTTGTGGAGATCATAGCATTGGTCTTGAAGTGAATTGCAAAGAGGTTTAGAAACAAGTTCTTGTCATCCCACACTCCCATTTCTCATTGAGAAGATAGGACTGTTTATGTGAGGCATTTGAACAGCGAAACAACTTTATACAGTTGTCAAAATGAGAGGTTGTATCCATTTTGATAGTTAAGAAAAGGGGTATATGCCAGTTTGGTGGCATCCATAGAGAAATTTAGGTAACACTGAAGACCTGAGTTAGACCTTAAAGACAGGTGGACTCTTTGGTTGGAGATGACTCAAGAAACTGTTTGGTGAGAGATAAAGAGTAAAACAGTTGTGTATTTTGGAAAATAATGTGGTCAGAACAGAGGATGTTATTTAGTGATACAAGCTATTGTTGTAATGTGCAAAGGTAGTAAGTTTAAGAATGTGGTTTTGTAAAATCTTAAAGCATTACATTAGAAGGTCTTATTTCCAATCTATGGACCAAAAATGTTGGGGTTTTGTGCAGTTGTAACTTGTCCAAATTTACTAGCTTTTAGGTGAGGTAGAGAAGATTGAAACACACCATGTTTTACTGCATAGTGTATGGTTTTGAAGGCTGCATAGGGACCTATTCATAGGAAGCCTCCAATGCCAGGCTTTGGAAACTGCTGAGCATTCTCTAGAGGAAAGTTTATAGTAATCCAGTTGTCTGCATAGAGAGGTTTCTGTGGTAAGCAAGGATTTTGGTGTACTTTTAAATGTCATATATAATATGCATCTTCTTTGGGTCCATGATGGTACTCTGATAAAGAAGCCTCCTCTAGGTTTAAAAGAAAAGGCTTCCCTTGTTTTGTTTCATCCCAATTTCCTGGGAGCGTTCTGTTCTCATTCCTACATTCATTCCCCAGCTGGTTTCCACAGGTTAGAGTAAAATTAGAATTGTAATGTGAAAGTTAAAGCCTCCTTGCATTAGATGTATTTAAAGTCTATTTGTAAATTTTTCTAACAGCTGCAAAGTGGCTTTTTAACGCAACCGGTAATTGAAATTATTTTGTAATGCAAGTCTTGTCATACATCATTAAGATCATCCTCCTACCTCTAGGCCAATTTAGGAGTGGCTCAGACATTTGGACTGCCCTACTGAATAAATCTAATTTGTTTATAGCTATCAGGAATGCAACATTAGGTTGATGATTCCAGAACGACTGCTTTATTCAGATGTTCACAGTTTTACCAGCTTTAGAGTTATTTTACAGAAGATATCCTTGACTTGGTTGCCCGGGCGTGGGAATGCCAGTGTCTTACTATTTATTACAGCTGATAATCTTTCCCCTTGAGATCTGTGTGTGTCTCTAACCATGAAGTTTAGTAATGAAGAGTTGCTCAAAATGCTATCCCCTGTGGGTACCAGTGACTTTGCTTTTAAAATCCCCTTTCAGTCTTGCATTGAGTTTTCTGACTATTTGTATTGTCTGCTGTCTTAACAGGCTTTTTCTTCTTTTACATTATAGTGGTACCAAGGAATGAGTAGCTACAAACACAGTATTTCATTTTTGTCACTTTTATAGGAAATGCTGGTTGTATAAGCCCTTGTAAGTATGAATCTACTAGAATTGAAGGCAGAACACAGAATCCAGGGATATAGCAACCATGCCTTAAGCCAGATAGACCATCAAATACTCATGGGAAGGGATCTGAACCTGAGGAGAGTAATGTAGAGCTGGGTGTCAGACAGGTATCTTTAAAGGGGAACAGGAACACAGCCAAGAACAGGGGGAGCTGAAGAGTATTTTGAATTCGGGACAATTGAAAAGCAGAAGATACAAGGTAAATGTGGTCAAAATATAGCATATGTCAGGTTACTGAGATAGAACTCTGTCTGACTTTGGGGTTTACTTGTTATTTAGATCTGTTCCACATTTGGAAGCTTCTACTTTCAGAAATGCTTTAAAAAAACAAGCAATTTATATCACCCTTGATTGAGAATTGATGCATGATGCTTTGCATATATTACCTCCAGTCCTTATAAGAATCCTCAAGGTAAGCGTTTTGACTTCAGTGTTACTGATGAGGAATTTATATCTCAGAGCGATTTATTAAATCTACACTAGGTTCCACACATATGATGTGGCAGAGCCGGGATGCACAGCTAGTTGTGTCTGATTCCAAAGCTGGTTTTGTTTCTCTGAACTCTCTTAGCTGAATTCCAGGTAAGAGTGTCACCTTTCCAATAGAAGTCACATCTATACCTGGGCAGAAGACAGGAACTAAGATAAAATATAGAATTCATGTACTTTCATGCATTGTCTTTTTAGATAAGCTCAGAGAAGTTAAATAATTTTCCAGATTATTCATACCAGCATTTCCAAAACCAGGACTGGAGCTTGGGTCTCTTGATTCCTTGGTCCATATTATACCACTCGACCTTTGATCCTTCACACCATGTCACTAGTGTAGTGGTTTGAAAAGGTATAGTTTTGCATTTATATTCTCTCCCCTGTCATCTTTGACAGCTTGTCTACTTTGAATTCAGAAATGTGTTCAGAAATGTGAGCACCTTGACCTTATTAAGATTTGAGGAATGTTTCCTTCCAAATGCATATCCCTGTGGAAGTGATTTCACCCTAGGGGGATCAAGGTGAGTGTTCAATATCAAAATTGATCCCTTATACATGAATGGCAACTAGTGATTATTTAGTTATTGATGAAGGTAGGTAATAAATTCCTTTGTGTCAAGGGATCTTGTTGCAACTTGAATTCTGCCATGGGAAATTTTATCAGTCCAGCAGCAATGAAGTTACTCCTACAAAAGAGATATATAAATGATTTGTGATACTAAGAAAATATAAAGGCTTTAGTCATTTACATGGAAATTAAAAGAAGCTCTGGAGTATGGGTCCTGGCTTTGTTTTGGACATCATTGAAACAGAGAAATACTTGTGAGATGCTCAAGACAGAATAACATTGCCAGTGGATCAGTCATATCTTAGAGGCTGATAAGAAAATTAAAAGTAAAAAATTCTCAGTTCTGCTCATTAGAATAACTTTACCCACCAAACTGCCACTTACATGATCTCTCTCAAGTGGTAGTTCTAACAGTGTGGTTTACGGACCAGTAGCATGAGCCACTTCAGTTGTCCATTCAAATTATTAATCCATCAAATGGCTTAATCCACTGATCAGGGTACAGCCCTCACGGTATAATTATTTCACCTCTGAACATTCCAATATTGTCCAACATGCAAGCTCTTGGGGAGATGCTAAAAAATCCAAACCAAAACTGTTAGGAATTCAACTCAGTTTAAACCAGTGACTGGGAAGTCAAGGGAGAACTGACTGCGCTTGACCTCAAATAGTATCATTGTGGCATTGATTTTATCCAGCTCTTCAGTCTGTTTTCCTCAGAGTTCTTACCTGATATGCAAGTCCTTTATTTTTAAAGGGGGAGCTCTCACAGCTCTAGGCTTACATAAGTCTCGTGGACTAAAGCCTCAGTATAAACAAGAGGGATTACTCCCATCAGCTCCTTTTGGGATACTTGTCCATCCCCATACTAACTAAATCAACTGCTGCCAGTTGGATGGATCATGTTTTCTTCCTGGAGACAGCAAGCCATAGGAGAACCACCTGGACCACATTTATTGAATGTGGATTAGAAGATAATTTGACAATTTTTCTCTGAAGAAAGAGATAAAATATTGACAACAACCACATTAAAGGAGTAGAAGTTTATTAAGAAATTTTTCTACAAGGTCGTAATGAGTTGATATGTATTTTCTCAAAATTTATATATTGAAATCCTATTCCCTGGTAACTCAGAATATGCTCTTATTTGAAAGTAGCCTTATTGCTAATGTGATTATATAATATGAGGCCATTCTGGAATGGGATGGTCCTCTAATCTATTAAGACTGATACCCTCAGAAGAAGGAGAAATTTGGACACAGATATGCACGTGGAGAATGTCATGTGAAGACAGGGATCAGGATGCGATAAGACAAGGAACTACCAGAAATTTGGAGTGTGGTCTGGATCAAGTCCTTCCCTAGTGCCTTTAAAAGGAGAATGGCTTCATTGACACCTTCAAGTTTGGAATTTTAGCCTCCACACCTGTGAGACAATAAATTTATGTTATTTGAGTCAGAATATTTAGTAGCCTTAGGAAACTAACACAAGTGTCAAGTGCTGATTCCTTCTAATGGTGTATAAGAGTTATATCAACGCTGTTGAAAACTTCTAGCATATTAGAATATTTAGGAAGTATGTCTGTCAGGTTGTCAGAGTGCATGGCAGATCCACAGAAACAGCAGAAGAAAATTGATAAAATTACTGTTTATTGAGGTGTGTGCAGAGTTAATGGAATAACCAAAAGATAAAGAAGCTTCCATCAATACCAACAGCAAAATGGTGTCAGGAACTCAGATGAGCTGCCTTGTGTTAGGGTAGACAATTACAGCAACAGGTCAAAAATGAAAACCAGTAAGCCTTCAATCACTTATTACAATGATAAAGGCAGGAGTGTAAAGCAAAAGAAAGCAGTCATTCACCTGTTTCATTTGGCTCCATAGAATCATATACTGGCCAAGAGTTAGGTGGATGAGTACAGATGCTTTCTTAATGTTGAGGAAGTCCTAAACAGGTGGTGGACGGGAAAGGGAAAGAAGACCTACCAGTTAAAATGGTTCTGGTTTTGAATAAGAGTGGAGAAAAGTGTCTTCAAAGTTTTCCTGATCTCCCTCAATAAGGAGGTCTTGGCAGAGGAACGTGAAGAAGACCTCTACCCAAGACCTCAAATGATAATGGAGGAATCAAGATGCTAGGACCAGGAATACAGACCCATTTAAGAGCATGACTGGCCAGAGGTGCCTGACTTCCAGATTAAAACTCACTTCAGAGACTGTAATTCAGTGGGTGTGCATAGAATCTGGTGAGAAGAGGGTAATTGCCTTTTGTCAAACCTGAAAAATAGCATATTTTTTTTTTAAAATAAAGAGCTGGATTCCTCATGTGTTAAGAAAAAGAGGGCAAAAGAAGGGGATTATTCAATGGCATGTCAATTATCACCTGTGGAAACACTGCCAAAGCTTTTGCCAAGGAATCTTTAGACTCTTTCAAGAAAAGAGTCACTTCAAGTTTGGCACTAAAATAAGAATAAAGATCCCTTTGTGTTATTTTTCAGAAGTTAGTTACTGATAAAGTAGCATAAAATAAATACCTCCCAACAAAATTGATGTTACTTATCTTTCTAAGCCAAATATGGTGTTACCCATATAAGAGATTGAAGGAAATCAAACCAATGTCCCTAGAATAAGATGGATTGGAACCATGCATGATCAATAACTCACTCTATCAAGAAGTATGGGATATATGTGAAAGGAACAATACTTGGTACAGAGGCTACACAATCTTGTGAAACTCACTTTCAGAAGAGCAGCATGGCCCCTTCATTGGTGAGACAGAGATTCCAAGGAATTTTCTTTACAGTGTTAAGGATAAGTTGTTTTAGGGATCTGAGTATAAGTTTTAGGTTAATGTAGACTAGTTAAAGATTCTAGTAAATCAAAATGAAGTAATAAGCGTGATTTTTTTTTGTGTAAAAGGAAAAGTGTCATATACATGAAGCAATTTCTAGTCGTACAAGGTAAATACTAATACCTTAATTTTAGAACTCAAAATTGAGACCTTAAGACTCTGTAGTTCATCATTCTATTAGAAAGTGTGAAAAAGGCTACAGAAGATCTGTCGTAAGGAAAAATGGCTAATTGATACACACACTGAGCATGAAGGATGGGAATGTAATGCATGACTCAGTCAAGCCTTATTTAATTTCAAGTGATGGACATCAATTCCAAGTTTTAAATACAAATGAGACTTCCTTGACTTTTTTGCAAAGTCAGTGTTGTTGTGACTATGGCCATAATGTCGTGCTCAGTGGCTAAAATTCAGTTAGTGGCTTTTTGATGATAGCAAATATATTAAGAACTTAGTTGAAGAGAATGATGTGTGACAGGGACTTCTCTAGGGAGAGTCACATTTTTTTAGGAGAGGAATATTTATGAAAAGGCACCTTTGTGCACATAACTCTACATTAAAACCAGCCTTACAATGGCAAGATTGGATGGGGTAGGCAAAATTTTTCTTGCAGAGATCTTTAAACTAGCAAAGGTTAACAGACCCTTTATTCAAGTGGTTGTTCATAAGCAATCTTGTTTTCATCACGCGTGAAGTTGTGGTAATAGAGTGAATTCCCAAATGGTGTCCTGAAGAGAAAGTTGATCCCCAAATACTTTCACTGCAAATAGTGGATCTTGAGAGACTTGATTTAAATTATGCAATTTGCTATTATCATTATTAGAGTAACACCCCCCTCTTTTTTGTTCAGAAAAGTGTCTTAGTACATTTTGTGTTGCTATAGCAAAATATTTGAGGTTGAGTAGATTGTAGAATAAAAAGGTTTCTATGACACACAATTCTAGAATGTTCAAACAGCGTGACATCAATTTCTTGATTAGTTTCCCCCGACTATATCATGACTTTGTTGAGAAGTGGAAACGGAAGGAGGCAAGAGACTAGGGAGGAACCAAGCTGGCCTTTTTTTTTTTTTTTTTAATATAACAATTCTCTCTTGGAACTGGTCCACTCTATGAAACCTAACCCACTTTGAAAAACTAGCATTAATTTCTTCATGAGATTTCTCATGCCCAGCCACCTCTCACTAGGCCACCATTTCAGCACTACTACATTGAGGACCAAGCTGCACATACACAAATCTTTGGCAGACATGCTGAAACCATATACAAAATAATATGAAGAAGTTATTAGTATTTTGACATAATTAAAATCTTCTAATAACTATCTGTAAAACACCTACTTTAAAAATTGATGTTTATTATTCTGACAAAAAAAAAATAAGGACAGGTGGAGAGGCAAATCTCTAATCCCAATGGTTCTGGAGGCTGAGACAGAAGGATCATGAGTTCAGAGCCAGCCTCAGCAGCAAATTAACAAGAACCTGTCTTTTAATAAATTATTTAAAAGGGGTTTAAGGATGTGGCTCAGTGGTTAAGTGTTGTTGGTTCAATCCCTTGTACCAAAATTAAATAAATAAATAAATAAAATAAAATAAAAAGAGGATAATGTGCTAATATCACTTGCAAAGTTTATAGTGCAGGCTTCAAATACCTATCCTTGGAATAGTGCAAGTCTATGATGCTGCTTTCCCTGTAGCAAAGTTAGAATGTTATCTACTTAATGCCATTATTATTCATTTTTAAAGGCTAGTCTTTAATATTTCCTATTCCTATTTTTGGTGGGGTTAAATTTTTTGCTTCTTTTATGGAACATTATGGAATATCACGATGGTACTTGGTAGGGACTGTTGCTGGTGCTGTTATTTGTTTTCTTAATGCTCTTACTTGAGAATGTTTTTAAAAGCTGACAACTATGTGGAGTGTCATTAAAATTTTCTTACAAAGCCTGTTCTTATGAATGCCAAAATACCAGGAATTGCTGTTTGATGAAGTACTGTTTTTAATGATCAGAAACAAGTGGGGAAATCTTTTTATATTTTTAGTCTGTAGATTCTAATTTTCAAATTTGCATTGTAGGCCAAAGGGTAAGTAGAATTTACTTCCATGTTATAGTTTCAATTGATGACTTCAATAGAGTGTTGCTCTTCTGTTGATTCTCTTCCCTTTAAAAGCAGTTTCCAGGAATATCTCCCCTAGTTTCTCACTCATTCCCACCATACAAGGGAGAGTTGCTATGAACTTGTCTGGTTCTTGCATGATTGCGATTATCATGCATAGATGCAGCTGGCTTTCTCGGGTTCTGTTTTCCAAGTGGACTAAGTGCTAAGAGGACCAGTCCCTGACCTAGCTCCCCTCATACCTCTCCCATGGTTACCTACCTGGCTGTTTAGCTGTCCTTCAGAAATAGCTGAGACTCATGATTCTATTCAACAGAAAAAAGAAGAATATTATGCAGGATTTCAATGTCAGTTGGAATTCATGGATCTGAAAACCATTGCTTCCTGTTTATTCATTAGTCTTAAGAAAATTGAGGGTGGTGACATATTTATAAATAGGACTTGGTGCTTCTAGATTTTCTGGTGAAGGTTTCACCAAACAGAAATTCAGTTGCTGATTAACAACTAATGCTCCATACCAGAAAAAGGGTCAACTCCTATCTTTTTTCCTAAAAAAAGATTTCAAAAAACCTCAGAACAAGTCTCTGAGATTATTAATGGGTTGGTTTGTGAGCCTTGTTACTTAGTAAAGCCTTCCCTTCATTAATCTGTTTAAATATCTCTCTCCATCAGATCACTGTTTACTTAATGGAATTGATTCTCATAGCATATATTATGTTTCATTGCAAAATGTTAGTAGAGATTTATGTGTTTCCTGAAAACTGTAAATACTTGGGTGTGAGGGTTGAATTTCATTTATCTTTATGTCTCTAGCACTTATCCCTATACTTGGCCTGACATAGTCATTCAGTAAATTTTGCTCTATGAAGACAGGAAGAAAAAAAAGTGAGTGATTTAAATAATTTCATCAAGTCTAATTCCCATACAATGATAATAAATTTTTACTGTCAGCAGATATAATCATGCTTGTACCTTTGATCTAATCATGTGAACTACAAAACAGTTATATTTTCCATCCATTATGGGTTTGCAGATTGGGTTTCTTTGGTTTGAGATTCTCTGGGATAGTCAAAGAAGTGTCAATCATTCCCTTTCAGTGAGACTATGACCCAATCTTTTTCTTGTCCTTATAATGACATCATACAACATTTTTTAAAAAAAATTTCAAAACAATCTGATACACATTAATACAAATAAATTAACACTTTCACTTCATTTGACCATTTAAGATGATAATATCAGTTTTGTATGTAAATTGACTTACCCAGAAACTCAGCATTGCCATGTACTGTAAATTCTATACTAAATATTATAAACACAAAATTTTAAATTTTTCCTGGCATATCTGTTTACCTTCAACAGGCATTTTGGATGTTTTTAGTTAGTCCTATGATGGCCATTTTAAAGAGATGAAGCCAGTATGAGAGAGAAAAGTGACTTTTCTTTTTAGTGTCCATAAGTAGCTATATTACAGTTTTAAACTATTTTGAAAACAAGAGAAGGAATTAAACTAGTTACATTTTTATCATCAATACCTGAAACTGTATTGAATCAGAATGAGATGGCTTTATGTGATTTTGGGTTTTGGTTATTTGTTTTGTTATTTTCTACTGTATCTTGCAATGCTACAATTTATTAAACTTTAAATAATTGCTTAGATTATCAGCTCTAGGGCTTTATGTTTCCCTTATCATTTTATTTAAAAACATTCTCAGGTTTCTTCACTGCAAATTTTTTAAGTATGACCTGGAATGATTTTATCAAAATCATTGATAAAAATATTGGTCAAGATAACTGAGGATCAAGCCCCGAAGGGAATCAATTCCTTAGTCGCTCTTTGGTCGTGGTGCTTCAATCAGTTATGAGTACACTAAATTTTGTTAGTCCTTTAAACTTATTTTTCTGTATTATATTCAGGTACAAGAATGGGTTTCAAATGTTTTCTTGAAATTCAACTATAGCATGTGTATGTCATTTCTTACCTTAACTTTCAACTCCACCACAACAAAATGAAAAGTGATTAGTTTGATATAATTCCTTTTCAGTCACTGGCGCTTTAACAAACCCATTTATACCTCTTACTACACCACAACAGCTCTATTTTAGCATTATACTAGAAACTTTCCTAGAAATTACATTAAGTTCGCCAGGGAGAAATTTGTGAAAAATGCCTTCTTCATTTTGAGGCTTGGAAAGACATTCATTTGCCAATGTCTAATACTTTTTGTATCATTGTCATTCTACCTGATTCTTCCAAGAACCTGATTGTACCTCAGAATTCTCACTAATCTCCCTCAGTCTGCCAGGACAGAGTCCTTCTAAGACTGAACCTGGAAGTTTACGACCTCTGTGACTTTAATAGCTAATTGCATATAATTTTCTTCATCTAGGAAGGTTAAAATCTTACACCTTCATTAGTTCAGATTAATACTTATTAACAACCTACATTAAAACAGTTGAGTCTCTGTGGAACTCTCATTCCCCTTAATACATTTTACAAAGCTGGTACAGTTTTCCTGGCAGTGATCATACTCTCTATATTTCTTCACTCACTTCAGCTCAGCCCATATGGTTTTATGTAGTCACTCAGTTTTCTTTTCTATATCATTGAGGTACTTCACAATCGCATGGTCAAAGTGCATTTTTTCTCAGGACCTTACAGTCCTCTCAATGCATCTTCTTCCATTGTGACACGCCATGAAATCCTCCATGACCTGAACATTTTCAAATTATCCTACCTACAAATCCATGCTAGTTGTTTGACAGCCACTCTCGGTGTTCTTATATACTAGATATTTCTAAGTAAAATTGTTGATTTTATTCCCAGTTAACTGCCATTTCTAAGACATTTAAATTTCTCCTTTATTTTACCAATAAATATTCTATTTAGTCTAAAATCTCAGTTTCCCAGAGCAGCACTCTCAACCTGAGCTCTAAATTCTACGGTTGGGAACCGTCCTGCACACTACAGAATGCTAAGCAGCCTCCAAGGATTACATTTTCTAGAACAGTAACACCTTCACCTAGTTATGGCAATGTCTCCAGACCTCATCAACTGTCTCGTTAGCAGCCGAAGCTGCCTGGTTGAGAACCATAGCCTTCTTTGATTCCTTCTCTTTGCAGGAGACAGAATTTTCAGTCAAGATCTTGCCATCACCTTTCTCCAGTATTCTAACCACCATTCTTCCCTTCTCTCACCACAGCATGACACAGAGTAATAATTCTTCACCATCAGTCTTGAGCAAGACACTGGCATATATTATTTTTCCCCTTATTTTTTTATCTTTAAATATTTCTTCTTAATTAGACTATTGCCCTCAGGTGAATAGGTTTTATAGCAATGCATGTATTATTTAAATATAGAGTTACCAGAGACTCAAGGGCCAAATGTTTTCTCTCATTTGTGGATGCAAGAATATAAGCAGAATCAGTACATTAGATGGCTAACCTAACAATTACCTCATCATGTATGAATTCTTACATGATCATGGGGAACTGTGCTAAGATTCCTGGGGGACGTAGGGAGGGAGGAAGGGAGGGGGGAAGGGAATAGGAAGGACATCAAGGTGACCAGAAGGAGGTAGTATGGGTGAATCTAATCCAAGGGGAAACTCTGACTTCCAGGAGAAGTTCAATCAACTTGGTTCTTAAGTAAAGAGAAACATGGAACTATGGGGAACCCAAAGCGGGGAAGCCATGGTCTGGCTCCAATATTGTCTTGCTCTGTCATTACACTTTTGTTCTTGATTGTTTGACGATGAACCCCTCCAAGTTGTAAGAGCATGTTTATCGAATAAAAATTTTAAAAAGTAGAGTTACTCTACTTCTGAAGTAATTGGGATTTTAGTTGTGATAAAATAATATTTGCTTTGAACAATGTATCTTTTAGGGTTAAACACTGAAAATACTAAAAATATAAGTTTAATAATGAAGAGGAAATGAATGTTAAATACATTATTATGAAAGTTTGAATAATACACACACAACTTTTGGCAAGTCAAGAGTAATCTTTCTCAAGAGGGTGGCATTTCAGCTGAACCCTAAAGAAAATATAGAATCAGATGTAGAGAAAGAACATGTAATTAAACAGTGGTAAAACTGAATAAAAACACAAATCTTGAGAAAACAAAAGTATTTGGAAAAAAGATGTATTATGTGAACCAGTTCAATTGGAGAAAAATTCTCAGGGAAAATTATGCACATTTGAGGTTGGGAATGTGGTGCTGTGGTAGAGCATTTACCTAGTATATGAGTTCTTGGGTTCAATCCACAGCATCATAAAAAGAATTAATGAATAAGTGAATATCCACAAATGTAATGGCTCAAAATATCACAAATGCTATGTTCTCACCTTTATGTAGGTTGGGCATCATCATGGGGCTGAAAACAAGCTGTTGGCAGGACAAAGTTTATCCTTGGGGCTTGAAGGAGAAATCTGTTTCCTTCCTCTTTTCAGCTTCTAGATATTAGTTGCTTTAATTGTCTCATTATTACCGCCCTTTATTTTCAAACACAGCAAGAGTGGAAACAGTTTTTTTTCGTGCCACCATCTCTCTGGCTCTAATTTTCCTGTGAAGATACACTTACTTTAAAGATCAGGTGATTATGTTGGACACATGCAACTTATCCAGGCAAACCCACGTGGGGAAAAATAAACCCTTATATACTGCTGGTGGGAACGTAAATTAGTACAGCCACTATGGAAACCAGCATGGAGGTTCCTCAAAAGAATGAAGATAGAACTAGTGCATGATCCAGCCATTCCGCTTCTTGGTATATGTCTGATGAACGTAGTCAGAATGCTGTATCAGCATACCCATGTTTATTGTCACACAGTTCACAATGGCCAAGTTATACCCAAGTTATACAATGAAACTAGGTGGCTGTCTGTAGATGAATGGATAAACAAAGTGTGGTGCATATACCATGGAGAATTATTCAGCCATAGAGAAGGATGAAATCATTCCATTTGAAGGAAAAAGGATAGAACTGAGATCACAGTGCTAAGCCAAAAAAGACAGACTCAGAAAGACAAGTGATGCATGTTTTCTCTCATATGTGGAATCCAGGGAAAATAAAAGATGACATGAAAATAGACGTGAGACAGAAGAGAAAGAGAATCAGGGGACTGGATAAGGCACGTTGAGGGAGTGGAATAAGTGGATGGATATGATCAAAGTATGTCATATGAATATGTATGAATATGCTATAATGAAACTTATTATCATGCTCATTAACAAATGCTAATAAAAATGTACAAATCTTCCTATCCTGAATTCCTTAACTTAATCACATAATCAAAGTCCACTTTGCCATATCAAATAAAATATGTATAGGTCTAGAATTATGGCATGGATATCTTGATGTGGGAGTTAATATTCTGCCTACCAACCACAGGTGGTTTGGATAAGTGTAGAGTTCCCAAATAACTGCTGAAATGGATTGCACTTCAATCTCTAGGGAATGGAAGGATAGTTTTTAAATGGGATACAGTTTCATAAAGCAACTCAAATCATCATAATCATCACCACCAGACAAAAAAAATCTTCATTGTGTCAGTAGCTTTCAGGTTTCTTCTAATTTCTCCTTTTGTCCTTACGTTTTTGCATCATATATGCATTCCTTCAGCAACTGGACCACTGTTCAACCCCTATGATATCACTTACAATGCAACTAGGGTCTCATCTGTGCCATGTTTTCTGATGGATATTTTGTCATCCTTCCTGCCGATGTTCTGTAAAGCAGGGTTGAAGATAAACCAAGTCTATAATAACCAGGGGACAAAGTTACTAGCGCTAAGGCACATAGAACATGTAGCAATGGGTAAAGCAGAAGACCATGTGAGACTTTCCTCCATGAACATACCGGTGATGACTGACTAGAGGTTAAGGGTACAGAATAGGCAAAGAAAGCAGAGTACAATGCGGTGTAGGTGTCAAAAGTTGAGACGTCATGGAGACGAGTTGTGTGTAGAGTGTTTGGCTAGTTAGCAAAGCAGCTTTTGAATGCTGGTGGTTCTACTCCTTTGACACTGCACACTTTTACAATATGTGTTAATGCTATGTGACGAAATGCTCTGATTCCTACTGTCATAGGTTCAATTCAGTGTATTTAACTGAACACACTCATCCATTTGTGCTCTTTTTTTTTAACAGTGCTTAAAGTATAGCATCCATCCTTCACAAGTCATCTATATTATTCCTTCTGCATTTTATCTTTGCTCAAATTGTTGAAGAATGGTGGCTTGCTTCATGCTTTTTGTATTTATGTTTTATTCACATTTTAACATGATAGATGCAATACATTGTGTAGCTACAGTTTTCTGGAAAGGTCAACCTTTAGGAATTATTATTCAAATCTTAACCATTTTTTTCCTTAAATTTCAAAAAGAAAATGTTGAAACATGAGACAAACTCTGACTTAGCCAGAAATCTTCTTGTATCCTCCCTTTTATGGTATAAGCTGATGACTGGCTTCTCCAAACAGGGTAAAGGCTAAGGCTCCACTCTAATGATGAGCATTTGTCCCAAACACCTCTCAGACCAGGAAGTCTGCTGATAGGAGAAGCATAAAGTGATGAATAAAAAGTACATTTAATGATTAGAAGTTTCTACACCCCTATTATAATCTCCTGGGGGATATTTTTAATTTAAAATAATTTTAATTTTAATTTTACAAATCAGCCAACCCTGTAGTATCAAAAGCTCTTAAGACAGCGATGAGGGTATTTATATTTTGTACAAGTTTCCCAATGTCTACAAAGAAGATTGACACAGATCCATGGGCACACAGACATGTAAGTAAATGATAGACATGTGTCTGGGTTCTCATTTCACACTTAGTGAAATTGGGGTCTAAAGGAGTTAAGAAAATCTTTCTTTTGATGTCATATATTAATGATCTGGAAGCCCTGACATGACAGTTTAGAATCTAGGAAATCATGCAAATACATCTCCTAGCCTATGAATGGTTTTGTAGGCAGTCTCTTCCTTACTTAAGATAATTTGGAGTTTGGCATTAAAACTTGGAAAAATGAAAATGTGTCACTCAAAGATGATGCTAAATATCTAAGTAGATTTATACTGTCATTTTCTTGCAAGTGTATGTGAACAATTTCCCATGTCCATCATGAAGAACTTTTGGCAACTGATCTAAAAACTCCCAGCCTCTTTTTTTCCTCCCTTCCTCTACCTCCAAGTTGTGCTATTGTGCTTGGAATGTTTGACATTCAAGACTTTCCTTAGGCCTGTTAGTATCTGAAATCATTCCAAAGAATGGAGATTTGATTAGAATGGTACATGTGATAATGTCAGAGGTCTTTCTACTTCATCTAAAAGAAATCAAGAATATTAAGAGATGTGCCCAGAGAAAATGAGACTGAAGTAAATCTTCAGAAGCCCATATATACTACTTTAATTATTTCATCTTCCACTTTCTGTACTTTCTCTTTGAATTAAATGCTATGAGCAATGCAGATAAATATATAAGGATATATACTTTTTATCAATCAAGTCACATAGTCAATATGTTTTATTGAATGCCTCTCCCCTTTCTCCTCAGATTTTGCATATTATGAATTAGAAACATATCCCATTTTTTCTTTCAATTTGGGGCAAATTGGTTAATATCAAAATTACTTGGGGATCTCTAATTCAATTTCTTGAACAAATATTTAATGTGCCATATGTAGCAGACACACCTTAGGTGCCCCCATGATCTTTCCTTGCTGTTCTTAAGGTCTTACATAATTTGTTTCCCTTGAGCACAGGGAGATTCCATGACCTGCTTCTAATCGATAGAATATGGCGAAGTGGATAAGATGTACACGATTTTGTGATTATGTGATTTTGTCCCTTGTGTTGTCAATGTCCTTCTTACTGGAATCTCTCTCTCTCTCTTTCTATGACTGTGAGAAAACAAATGGCCACATAGGGGAAAATTTATATTGTAAGGAACTATAGGAACCCATAGAACTCAGGACTTAGGCAATGACATGGTGATGAGTTGCTGGATTTCTATATAGTCTCCAATAACTCCCTGAAAACTCGCTTGAGAAGCCTCCAGTCCAGAACTGCCAATAAGTACAAAATGCTCCAATGAAAGACCCTAGCAGAGGGAACTAGAAAAGGGTGGATGACAAATGCAATGCCATTTTGATAATCGCCCTTCTAGTATAGCTAAACAGTAATAGGAAAGCGGTACCCTCATCACCACCACCATGGTTTTAGTAGGACTGAGTAGGAAGCTAATCTTCCATCCTCAGCCTTAGGACCATGGAATGCACTCGCATTTCTCTGTGCATGTGCTTTCTCATTCTTTTCTCCTTCTCTGTTTCTCATGTTGGTGGGACTAAGCAGACAGCTGTTCTTGCATCTCCCATCCAGTGGAGGTAGGCAATCTTCTGATCAACAGTAGTGTCAATGATGTCTAGCAGAAACCTCAGCCATTGCTATCAGGCAGTGGAACATAGTAAGATGGTGCAAGGTTGAATTCATCTCCTAGGGTTGTCATTCCTGCCATCCTGATGTCAGAAGGAACTGACCCTCCACCCCCATCCTCATCGGTGATACTGAATATGGACATTTGGACTGAGACTCTGTAGCACTATATATTGTTTTCATCCCTGTTCTCTTTGGAACACAGAGGGGAACAGAACTTCCATACCTTTCCCACAGAATGAGATTGAACAGGGCACTATAAAGTGGGATTATTTGGCTCTGTGTCCTTGCATGACTATGCAAGTAGGATTTTGTGGGGAATTTAGACTCCACCTCTATGTGATATCACAAGGTGCAAGGAGATGGGAGGAGGTAGATTAGTTGCCTTTTCACTTGCTCCATCTCTTTAGCTGGTATCAGGTGCACCACCAGGGGACTGAAGACCACCAGAAACACTTTGGCCACTGTCGTGAAGCAGCACAGCTCTGTGTGTCAGTCTGCTGATTCTTCTTTTGAAAGTGCATATGGATCCTATTAGGAAGATCAAAGACCATTCTCTTTCTAGGGCAATGAGGAGGTGTAAATTGGTGTCCCACTTCCGCTGGTGTCTTATTAACAAAAAAGGGGGAAAATGAGCCTCCACACTGTTCACCTGCAATGAGGCTATGTGCTTGGAAGACCCCAATTCTTGGTGAAAAAAATTGCCAACATATATAATAGGAAATATTGTTAATATATATAAATACCATGTATTTATATAGCAGATCGATTATTGCACAATCAGCTTCCAGTCCAACAGGAGGTGCAGTTTTGTTATTGTCTGTTTAGTCATAAATTTGACTAGAGGATTATGAAGCCTTTAACATGCACAACCTCTTTTGTACACTTGTTAGTTTCCTTTATTGTACAAATTCACCCTGTTGGAGTTATGTGCAGAGCTCATATAATTTTTTTTCTCTTAATTCAGTGATATAGAGGCTCAGGTAGTTAAGGTAAAGAAGAAGGTGCAATTATCAGGAACTCTAACAACTAGCAATTCCAAAAAGCTCTGGTTTGGGTGAATTTGATGTATCTGGTGCCTATAATTTGCACACCGTGAGATTCTGACCAGTTTCTTTCATGTTTTAAGATGAGATTGCTGCTTGATGAGGACACATTCTGCCACATGCTGGCCTTTTATGTGGCATGACCTCCATTACCCTCTATCCTTCCATCGCTGATGCTTCTATGCAGCTGAGCAGTCACAAGAAGTGGGCTTCTGCACTCATTTCCCCTGTCTCATCCAGGGCTTTCCTCTTGCCTTCCCCCTCCTAACCAGAATATTAGTGGGGTTTGCCTTTTCCATATATTTTTCCAACTCTAAAGCACTTTCCAGAAATACTCCATGGGAAGCATTCTTAACATTTTCCTTTGATCTTTTTCCAGCACTACATGAAGAAATTCTTCAGTGTCTTCCAAGTTGCTTACCTAGGGGGATGGTCATATACAGGGGTATGCTAAAATTCCCATGTAAGAAAATACATCTATTTTTAATTTTTTTTTCAGATTAAGCATCAAATGTCCCCAACACATCACCCTAACCCTCCCCAAGCACACTAATATTTAACGTTTGACTTGGAGCATGTGCTTGCTACACTCTTCCTCTTCATTCAGCTGTGTGCTGGTTGCTTTCACCGAACTCTTGTTATCCACGGCATCATCAATGCCACAAAGGTTACTGATTACCATGCCGGACGTAATTCACATTTGTTAAACTTTTTAACTATTATTGGCCTCTTTAAGGGATGTTTTGGATATTTTTTTTCCTAATCAGCATGCCTAACAAAGCATTTTATTGTCATTTATAATCAAAAGAACACAATAAAAATAAAATGAAGATAATAACAATAATAAATTAAAATATTGACAAATACACTGTATTATAATTATATGTTCCAACTCTTTGAAGGGCTATAACCTGTTGTGATTTCAATACTTTTTACCTCTAAGAACCAATTTTCAACTCTTTGAGGCTATTTTCCACACTGAGAACATGATGTAATCTATGTTCCAGGAACATTTATTTACATTTATAATATCTTATTAATCACTTCTGTATGAGCGACTGGCATTTCTTTCATTAGAGATTGACATAATACTATTTCCCACTTAAATAAAGTAGGTATAAACTATGTATTCCCAATGCCTAGACAACAAACCTTGTACTTTTGTCCCCTCGTTTTCTTATTTCCCCTGGCACTTCCTTTTCCACACACTTCTACACACCTAACCCATGAGCAAGGAGTCATGTTGGAGTGCTAAAGAGTTGACACTGCATCTCACACAGGGCGAGAGCAGGGTCTGCAGTTTCAGTGGGATGTTCACAAGTTAATCATGTTTTATGTTTCTTTTTAGCTACAGAGAACCTCTGAAACCAGGATGAAAGAGACACAAAATTTCTTGTCTCTTTTGGAGCGGGTGGGGTGGGGACCCTGTCTGTCTTAACCATGCTCTACAGAAACCCTGATTGCTGTGCATAGTGAAGGGGTCGTTCCACCCATAAAAAAATTTCCTAAAAAAAAAAAAATCAGACGATCTCCAGAGTACCTTGCATGACTGGTGTCCTCTGGAAGAATAGTTTACACTACAGAGTCAGAACATGATGTTATTTGTTTACAAATTAATAATCATTATATCCATACACATTTGTTTTCTATAAATGTGTATATTTCAAGTTGTTTTAAAAAAAACAATTGCATGCAGAGGATGTATTTGTGACATGATCCTGTTTCAATGGATACCATTTATTGGAACATTCATGGACAGCTCAAGATTGGCATCTACTAGGTTTGTTAATTAAACTATATTTTGAGAATTTGAGCTAAGAATAGAGACCAGAGTCAGGCCATAGTTAGTGGATATGTAAACAAAAACTGGGAAAAAAGGAAATAGAATAAAAGAATATATATATTCACATATATATCTTCACAAGACAAAGAAAAACAAAGCCACAAGAACACTGACATTGACGTAGAGCAAAAACAACCTAACAGCAAAAAAGGATTGCAAAATCATCCTGTGCCTTAGAGAAGAGCAGAAAGTGCAGTCTGCGGTCCCTAAGAAAGCAAATAGGCTGATTTTCCGATATTCTTTTCTAGGAGTGGAATTATAAAGATGAATTTGTACCCTATTAATTAACATATTTTTAACTGGATCTCTCGGATTCCAACCAGAGAATCTTATTAAGCAAGATTCTTTTGCCAAAAATCAGTTTGAGAAGAAATCACATCCCATGAGAATTTAAGTGCCATGAGAGTTGTCTGTTAGGTTGACTATTTTATTTCTAGTGGCTTTATGCACTATTTCTTTCATAGCAGGTGCTCCAGAGAAATTTGTTGGATTAAGAAAAGTAAATCTGCCTCATTAGCAAACACACACATTGCAGAAATGTGTGATAGCATTCAGATGCTGAAATGGGGAAAAAATTGGAAGATAAGACAATTTACTTTATGTGACCTTCATTAGTTATCCTGGCAGAGAGGTTGGCTTTGTTTTGTTTCATGTTTTTTATTTCTTTATAGATTTCAAGTAACACTGCCAGATGGGACTGTCCACTATTCCAAGCAGAAAGTACCTAAAATATCTTGATGTTTTGACTTACTAGGAGCATTTTTCCAGAGAAATACCCCACCCACACATTCTCCACATAGTGCATATAACAGCACTTTGTGTGCATGTGTGGTGCTGGGGATCAATTCTAGGGTATTTGATCATCCTAAACAAATATACTCTACCATTGATCTTCACCTCCAGCCCCAAATGCATTTCTTACTGATATAGTACACTTCCTTTGATTTTTGGGTTTCACAAATTATTAAAATTTCAAAATAAATTTTGGGAATCCATTAAGGTTGCATATTTTCATTTACTCAAGTAAAAGCATTAATAACAATAAAATTGGCTATCATTACTTCATAGAGAAAATGACATTAAAAAGTGAAAATAATACAACCTGAAAGTAAAACACACTAAATTGAATATACTTGATTTAACACAAATTCACTACATGTCTTACTGCTTAGGTGTCTGATGAAAAACTTCAGTCTTGGGGCTGAAGCAGTGGCTAAGTGGTTGCAGCACTTGCCTGGCATGTGTGAGGACTGGGGTTCAAACACCAGCACCACATACACAATAAATAAAGTGTTCGAAGCAATGGAAGCCAAATAAAAACTAAATAAAAATTGATTCTCACTGTCCCTCTCTCTCTTTATAAAGACAAATAAAAAAGAAAGATAAAAGGAAAACTTCAGTCCTACAAGAGTAAGATCTTCCTGATCTTTGGTCCAAGATCAATTATAGTTGATGGACTCATAAATACAAGTTGAGTGTCTCTCATCTGAAATGCTTTGGACCAGAAATGTTTTGGATTCAGGATTTTTTTTAATACTATATTTACATGGACATTTGAGATTTCTTAGTGACGGGACAGAAAGTTAAATATGAAATTCATTTATATCTTTCATATATTCCTATACGCAGAGCCTGAGGTCATGTTACATGATGCTTATATGCAACTGTGTTTTGACTACAACATGTCCCAAGGTCAGATGCAGAGTTTTCCACTTGTGCCATCCTGTTACCAAACAAAAAGTTTTGGATTTGAGAGCATTTTATAATTTGGATTTTTAGATTGGGGTGCTCAAATTGTATTTCAAAATCTGTGATACATGCTGCGGAAGGACCAACTCTTTTATCTCATCTTGCTTTGACTTGGGTCAGCTCATTCCAGTAACTAGTGATTAGTACTTGAGGATGAACTGTGTTGATGGGCAGTTCTTTATAATAAACAATATTATCTCAATAATTACTTGATAAATGCCACTTAATTCATCGAAACCATATTCAAAACATGGTGCTATGAGAAGAAATACTGTCATTTTTATTCTATGATCTAAGAAATGATTTGGGGGAACAGCATTGGACATTAAGAAATTATTTTTGTAACCAAACAATAAGTCCAATATCATTTGATTTTTGTCTTCTTGACCATGACTGTACTATAGATGTGGAAAAAAAGTGTCTAGGCTAAGAAAAATAACAAATGCTCTGTAACTTTCATTGTGCATCCATACTTCTTTGGCCTTATATTAAATGAATTTTTACTCCTGAGGTTTCAGGTGTTACTTTGGATATATATATATAAAGGGAAACCTGCAGCCAATTATGATATATTCCTCTCTGGATACTTAAATTATAATAACTCAGAGAAAGTCCATCTAGGCAAATTCACTTTGCTATTAATGTTAAATGAGTTCTTACCCAGATTTTTCTCCTTTTAAGGATCAAACACAGTGGAAGTTGAGATTCGACTGAACTGCCTTTTAAAAAGCTTTCATCCAGGGTTAGCTCAGCAAGCAACAGATGGAGGGAAAGCATTTGATATCAGTTCACTAGCAATGTGCCCAACACACGATATGAAGCACAGATGTTTATCTGGAATGGCCATGAAGTTGGAAAATGAAAACTTGGAAGAAAGCAATTGAGTTCCAAACTCTTTCCAATGCCATATTGTAAACAGGCAGGGCAGCCTCTAAGGGGTGGTGTTAGTACCTGATTCTTCTACAATCTTCTAGTAACAGAGTATGCCAAGAAGTGCTTGTGTTTGGCACTAGAACCTCAAGTTAAAAATCTCTCTGACATTTACCTGATTTTTTAATTTAGTTCCTTGACCCAGAAAAAAAATATTTCCCTCATTTGGTACATAAACCACTTTCCTTCATCTACTTTTAAGTTTGTTTATTTTTCTTTTAAATTTAATGTCAGTAATTTTACATGAGCTCTTTCTTTTCTGATTGAGTTATATTCTCCTGATCTCTGGGCATGGAGGCACACATTTGTAAGTCCAACCACTCAGATGGCTGAGGCAGGAAGATTGCAAGTTTGAGACCAGCCTCAGCAATTTAGTGAGAACCTGTCTCAAAAATACATAAATTAATAAATAAATAGAACTTGGGATGCAGCACAGTGGTAAAAAGTCCCTGGGTTCAATCTTCAGTAGTAATAAAAAAAAGGAAAGTTATGATCTCCTGGGGTAGAGGTTTTAAGAGAGGCAGAACTAACATCCTTTCTGTCCTTATAGCTTGCTCACAAATCCAGCAGTGGTTTGGATGGACTGCATGTGCAAATGAGAGTGAACGGCGTAGTTTTCAGCCCACACATTCCTCAGGAAGAAAATAAATTTACTTTTTAAAAAATTTAGCAAGGAAGTATCACATGATAAATGTCTCTTTAAAGTTCAAATGAGTTCTTCTTTCTTGAGACTGACATCACATTATTGATAGACTTGGGAACTTTGATTCAGCAAATCTTCCTTTGCTTGGAAGATTGGGTATCTTTAAAAATATAGCAGCCTTAGAGGGCAGTTGAAATGAGTGATGTGTGTGATCTACAATACACATACGAGAATTTGCACAGGTATTTTAGGACAGATAGAGACTGAAAACAAGTGGGAAAGTCAAGTGACTGGCTCATATTTCTGCTCCAGTTCTTCCCCTGGCTAACGAGAACTAAATGCAGCCTCCTGTGAGTTCCCGTCATTCTTGGTTGAAGCCCTGGATGTTGGCAGAGTATCCCCATAGGCAAAGTAAAAGCAAGAGTCGCAACCATAACCAGAGTAATTCAGGCAGTACACTTGATAATAAATAAAACAGGTGCTCAGGGCTGAGGTGACCCTGCCTTCAATGAGTATCCTCTATAAATGGTCTTCACATTGCTTTTTGTCATACAACTGGAGGCAACTTGCAATCTCTGCCCCTTGATGACCCTGAAGAGAAAGCCCAGATATTCTTATGAAAACATCTGATTGCCCCAAAGCTCAGCCTACTTAAAAAGGGATTGTAAACCTCAGCCATAATTGTAACATCTCCTTTTAAATGCAGGCATTCCCTCCAAATAACACTGATAATCTAAGATCTGAACAATTACACAAGAAATGGTTTGAGGACTCAAATGGCTTGTCACAATAGCGAAAATGTAGCAGAGTAGCTTTGTGTAAAGGAAATAATGTTAGCAATCAATTCAACTTGAAGTTTTAAGAGCCTTCTATCTTTAGACTAAGTGTATCATCCTTGATTCAGAGGGCCCGGCAGGGAGAATTTCTTGTTCTAGTTTTCTGAGAATAAGAAGTAAGGGAAAGGATGGCCGCCTCCTCATTCCATTGCCTTCTAGAATTAGCAGGTGCAGTCTTTTTTTTTTCTTTGTTTAATGTTGATTGATGGCAACATCTTCCCAAGGGTTAATGTAGATAGTTTAACCAAGCATTCTCTGCAGAATTTCCTTAGAAGTTAAAGGGGATATCCATGTGATATCCTTATTTGATTTTAACACCCATTTGGTTAAATCTGGACAATGAAACAGTTTGGGTCAGTAGAGCCCATGGACATCTCTTGTAGAACCCAACAAATGGGAAACTTTTGACAGAACTAAGAGAAAGAGATCACTTGAGATCTGCTTAAGCTTCATTCACTAATACCAAAAGAATTCCATATTAACTCCATGTAGAGACTGAAAAAAAATAATAGTGGATAAACATCCCGCAGATCTGTGTTGGAGGCTCTGTGATTGTTCCTCATGATTTTTAATGCAATTGCTAATTAAATTTGAGACTGCGACACAAAATTTTGTTTTCTTTTACTTATTTTCATTTTTCTTTAATGGAAGGATGGATTTTGTTTGGTTATCTAAGTTCCAAGAGGAATGTTTCTAAGATTTAGCTTTCATGAAATGTATTCCTTAAAATCTAAAGCTATATGTTATAGCTGTTATGGGTGGAACTGGAATAGCTTCCAAGACTCATGTGTTGGAGGCTATATCCCTAAAACAGCAATGTTCAGAGGGGTGCTTTAGGATGTGATTGGATCATGAGGATTCTAATGCATTGATGGTTTATTAGCTGAACAGATTACTGGGAGGTGGTAGAAACTCTACCAGGTGGGACTTTGAGGGTATGACCTTGGGGACTGCCCCTTGTCTTCAGGATCTTCTTACTCTCTCTTTTTTGGCTGTCCCAAGCTCAGCAGTTTTGCTCTGCCACGACACACTGCCTTACCACAGGGATAGAACCAACAGAGCCAGTCCACCACAGACTGAAACCATGACTCAGAATGAATCTTTCCTCCTCTAAGTACTTTCTCTCTGACATTTTGTCCCAGCAACAGAGCTGACTGATACAATATATAGAGATTTTACATGCTATTTCATTGCAATTGTTTAAAAATTGAAAATAATATCAATAATTTAAGTGTCTGCTTTCCAATTCTAACAGTTCTAGTTCTTCAGAAATAACTTTAATTTTTATATAAATCAACCCAATTATTTTTATATGTTTTTTGGGGTATACAATATAAAGAAATATCATCTCCCTGCACCTCTCATTAACTGCATTATCATCTTTCCTTAAGGAGCCAATTATGACATTTACTCAACAATATACAAATTCCATGTGTTAGATACATTATGTTTTAATTAAGCATTTTCTACTGATAAATATTATTTATTAAAGTTTTGTGTTAATTTTATAACAATGCTCAACCATGCTCAATACTTCTAATATTTCTGCAGTATGTTTTGTTCATTTATTTTTGGTACTTGGAGGCATTCTACCATTGAACTACATCCCTAGTCCTTTTACTTTTATTTTGAGAGGGAATCTTGCTAAGTTGTCCAGGTTGGCCTTGAACTTTTTATCCTTCCTCAGCTTCCCAAGCTGCTGGGATAATCAGCATGAACCACAGTTTCTAGCACCCCTTTATGATTGATTCTTAAATACAAGCTTGCAGAAACAAAGATTATATATGCATGCATGAAAACATTTTACCAGATACAGAAACTTTAAAATAAATACTTGCAATCTATAGAAAAAAATGATCAGGCCCCTTACATCTGTGATGAAAATGAGGCTAAAAGCACTCACTTCTTCCAGAAGCTTAGATCACTAACTTTTTGGCATATAAGGACAAAATATTTTCTAAAGTGCTGTACTTTTTATTTTCAAAGTCCAACTATGTGCTTATATCCTCCAAAAAATCACCCTTAATTCCATTTCAAATGAATTCTGTTTCACTACTAGATGTTCATAGAATAGCCAATGAGTTAAAGAGAGGTGAACCACAGAGTTTGAATTAGGTGACTGACTGGAGGTGGAAATTCCTGTGTGGACATGTTGGTAATCACTTCTAGTTAACTGTTTGACGAATTCATCTTTTAACATATTTATTGAGCATCTAAAATATCCCAATTTTAGTGCCAATCAATTTACACCAGAGGGCACAATTAAACTTGGCTGGGTTCCTGCTTTACTAACTTCTGGTCTAATGGATAAAAAGTTACTTATTAAATAATAACATATGTACTTAATCAGTATTTAACTAAGAATTGAGATAAACTTCTTGAGGGACAGAAGAACCATTATTCAACAAGGTACTTGCAAAGCAATAGAGCTTCACCAGACAAATGATATTTATAATATGAGTGAGTGATAGATACGAAATTCAGTGTTTCAAAACATTGAAATTTATATGTGCAGCAAGTATACATAGCAATGTTCAGAGGTGGGCCTTTTGAGAAGTGAATAGACACAGGGACTTGGGGATCTTATCAACAGTGACTTAGTTGAATGGACTGTCGGGAGGTGGTGGAAACCGTAGGAGGTGGACCTAGTTGAGGGAAGAGGGTCCTTCAGGGCATGCCTTTGGGGATTGTACTTTGTCCCTAGCCTCTTATTGCTATAAGAGGTTAAACTTGAAGTGAAAACTCCAATAGGAATTACAGAATCTGCTTTTGAGCTCATGGCCAGTTATTGACCAGAGACTGTGCTTATTTCCATACCCAGTGAATGCATGTGCCATGCATTGGAATGCAAGTATCTTGTTGAAGAGACTATCTCTTTCCATGCGGAGTTTACCTCAGTGCATAATTGTACACCTGTTAAACATAAACATTGTTATTTGGTACACGTGCATGCAAAAATTGAGCTGTGGCCTTATACTTTATAAAAGGTGTTCCAAGAGAGCTGGAACAAATCACAAATTTCCAATTTAGTCTAGATACTCTTTTTATCAGTATATATGTGTTTTTAAATTTTCTTTTTTTTCACTTCATGTTAAATTATAACAACATCATCCAAGATTAAATATTTACATAACAATTTCTATTTTTGCATTGATTTGGGAAACCTAATAGTTGTGCTCAGTAATAATGAGCACTTTAAAAAATGTTAGCATTTTCATTACAAAGGGCAAAATATAATGAATTATTAATGTGACTGTGTAGTTTGATCATGATTATGGCAAACAGTCTGTCACAGTAGCTCTAATAATCCCTGCTTCTTAGTGTTCAAATGGCCATGTAACCCTCACTGTGAGTGTTGGTGAACCTGTGACTTTCTTCTAACCAAGAGGATATGACAAAAGTGACAGGACGTATATGATTACTATACAATCACATCTCCCTTACTGCTGGGGACACGTTCTGAGAAATGTGTACTTAGGCCATTTCATCATTGTGCAAACTGTAAACAGCACTGACATGAACCTTAAAGGTATGTGTCAATCATGTGGCCTCATGATGCAATCACAGAACATGGTGAACTTGAGCTGTATGAGGCTACTGGTGGCATCACATGACAAACTGTTTTGAAATAAAATATTTTATAAGTAGGGGTGCATCCTAAATATGATAAAAAGCACTGCATCATAAATACATAAACCAGTACCATAGTCATCACTGTTATAAAGTAATATGTACTATACCTAATTGTGTTCTTATATGACTAGCAGAGCAGAATGCTTGTTTATACCAGCATTACCGTAACAGTAACTACTTTTTCACATTTCAGCCCCATTATAACGTAAGGTACCCCTATTCTACATAGGGTTCATCACAGAGTGCAATGTCATATTGTGCATGACAGTACATGATTTCAGGATTAATTTAAACGAGTTGGAGTGCTTTTCTTGCTGGACTCTGTCTTATCCTTGCTCAGTTTGAGGAAATAAGTGGCCACAGTGGGGAACACCACATTGCAAAGAACCATGGGTGGCCTCCAGTGGGTTTCCAGCAACAGTCAGCAGGAAACTGAAGCCTTGACAATCTGAGGTAATGAATGGGTTTCAAGTTGCTAAAATGTGGTAGTATTGGTGCACAGCAGGAGAGAGTTAGCACAATTAGGAGGCCAAAATCGTTCTATGAAAGTTAGAAAGGTATCACCACACAATATTTGAAATATTCCCAGACAGTCCTGGAAAACTGAATTCAACATGGAAAACTTGGTTTAGGCATGCACATGCATTTCTCCGAAGGAGTTTATTCTAAAAAAGTCAATTGCATGATTAAATTCTATGATTATAGAAGAATAGTCATTTCTTACCATGGGAAAACAACTTCCCTGCTCTTAAATTTTCTTCATCTTTTGGGGGATAGCATTTATCCTGCATACATGAAAGATTATGATAAGATGGAATTGAGGTCATTTTGATTCAACAATTAAGTTTACATTTGTACAGAGCTTTCATATATTATACATGCAAGGAAATGCCAACTGTCAACTGGTAGCTAGTGCCAATGAGTTCTCCTCCATTCTCTGTGCCCCATTATTAATTATACATCAACAGGAACTGATTCTTCTACTGTGGTTATTGATTTTCTATGTTTGAGTTAAGAGGAGATGGTTGCTAATATCTTTATTAAACCCACACAGTGCAGTCCTTCATTTTACCAGTGACAGGTGCATTATTCCAGATCTTAGTTACAGGAATTCATGTGGATGAGTAACCTTTTTTACTTTAAAATCTTGTTTTTGGGTGCAGTGGTTCTTGAAATTCTCTTTTACAAAATTCAGTGTTTTCCATTTGTTCATGCCTTGCCATTAATATTTGCCTTCATATTTGCAAGCTTGTCACAAAATATGAATTTATTTTCAATCTTTCACCATTTGTGCAAATGCTATTGTCACCAAAGGGTGAAGAAGTAGACAGAATTTAAATGCATAATATCACAAACATTTTAAGCCATTTTATTTATGCAGTTCACAGCACAATTAACATAAATGTTATTGTTCTTAGTCCACTGGTTCCCAAAAGCATTAAGATGAAAAAGAAGATCTTGGTGGGTGGGAAAGTTCTCAATCTGGTTAAGAATAAAATGTCACTGGGTACAAAACGTGGTTCAACTCCTCCCGCTCTGGTAAAGTTAATAGGAATACAAAAACAGAAGATTTGAATTATGAGAGACTTTTTTATTGTTGTGTGCTTCTCCTACTGCCTAAATTTTTTCCAGCTCATCCAGTTTCCTTTCTGACTGAGAAAAGCATCTTCCATAGCTTTGTTTGAGATGATTTTCTTTTTGTGTCAATGACCCACATGCATAGAAAGTGCTAAGCACCACAAACAAGAGTTCAGTTTCATGATGATCATCATTTCTCACAAGCAAGGAGACTCGCAAGGCACTATGTAAATTAAAACATGTGTTTGGAAATTATGGTCCTTGGAAAATAAGATCTTTAAGGTTTCATATTCACTGAACATACAAGGAATCATGTGTGTGGTTAAGCACAAGCAAGAAAACACAATCACATAGTAACTTGTTGAAACATCCAAACTACCTATCCTAGGTTTAACTGTCCCCAAATGAGAATTAGTGACAACATATTTATTTAATGTAATTATCCTATTTCTTTAAGTGTTTTGAAAAATAATACTTCTTATATTGAGAAGCAACACAAATGAAAATCAAGTCTTGTTTAACAATTAATGGATGCTTATTATGTGCAAGCCTATATTGTGTGTGTCTGTACACAGATTATAGTTTATTTCTTACAACTGTTCCTATCAGGTGTGTGTTATTACTATCATTTTCACTCTACCAATGAAAATGGGAGACAGTGAGGCATTGGACAATTTGCCAAGGGCCAGATGTTTATATCAAATGAAATAGGTAACGAAGGAGCTGGGCATGGAATCCAGGCAATCAAATTACAACCCCAGTCAACAATGGATCTCTAGAGTAGTGCAAGTAGGATGACTTTTGTAACCAGGGATAACTGAAATCAGAGAACAGACACTCAATAAAGGTCTAATCTAGTGAATTATACACATATATTTCCTTGCATATTAGTCAAGAGGGGCTAGAAGCAATAGGATGCCAGTCCCAACAAGTACATCTGTAACCCATTTTACACTGAAGGAGCCAGAGTCCCTTGGAGAAATGGCTGATGCTAGATCTTCAGTTAGACATTAACAAAACAAGCCTGGAGCATTTAATTTTATGAAATATAGTCCTTATAATATTGGAATAGGAGAGGAAGAGCGGAAACAGCTTGACCTTTAGTTTGGTCAAAGAAAAATTCAATTTCCAAGCTTCCTTCCATCTTAAACAATGCGCATTCATATCTGGCCAAATTCTTACCAAGTGCCAACCCAATTTGAGAAGCCTGGCTTTCAAATATTAATTCTTTTTTCTATTATTCCCTTGTGTGAGTCAGTTTTTTGTCATTATGACAAAGTACCTGAGATAATCAACTTAAAAGAGGGAAAGATTTGTTTTGGCCCATGGTTTCAGTCTGTGGTTACTTGGCTTTGTTGATTTGGGGCCTGTGGAGTGGTAGAACATCATGGTGGCTGTACAGGACAGAGGAGGCTGCTCACCTCAGGGTGACCAGGAAGCAAAGAGAGAGAAGAAGGGGCAAGGTCCCAATATCCCCTTCACAAGCACACCCCCAATGACCTAACTTCCCTCTCTCAGTTGTAACTCCTAAAGATTAAATCATGTCCCAGTAGTACCACAGTCAGCAATAGAGACTTCAACTAATGGTCTTTGGGGGATATTGAAGATCCAAACCAAAACATTCTTTACATAATAAATGACTTCTGTAGGCCTGAAAATGCATTTATAAATATGGAAGGAAAGTAACATTTTATAAGTCCTGGAATCCTCTCAGGTATGATGTTAGAATCTAAGAAGTAGACCTTTATATGTGTTAGTTCACTTACTCTTTCCAACAGTTTTCTACACAAGGATCAGCCCAATGTTAAATATGAGAAATTGAACTCTTGCCTATCATAAAAATACTGGCAAGAATAAGGTTCAAACACAAATCAAAACATGTTACTTTTTTCCAGTAAAAATTGATTTTGCAATAGTTCTATACTTAGAGCAACATTACAAAGATGTGATGGTAATTTCCTATACACTCTACACCCAGATTCTCCTATATAGTGTGTGTTGTCACTATTAAGGAACCTGCAGGGATAGATCACTATGCACATCCCAAACCTACGGAACAGGGAGTTTTGCTCTACCTCCTTAAGGGTGGAGTATCTGGATAAATTCTTCAGAATTCTTTGGCACAGAAGATTCGAGCCTTCTCTCTCCTTTTTATGTATTATTTAGTTAAGTAAATTAAAATAGTATTGAATCATACAGAAGCTTATTTTGGTACTTTGCAATATAATCTAATATTTTATTTATTTTGTTGCTTGAAGCTTTCTAACCTTGGCATTTGGAAATGCTATCTGTTGGCTCCTGTGTCTTTTGACTTTGCTTTGTCATTTTTTGTTGTTATTTTATTTGAATTTTTCTTTAATGTATGGTACCTCAAGGTACCCCAAGCTCATTTTTCAAATTTTTTGGCTAAGTTCTAGAATCAGTCATTCTTCCAAGGAGCACTGGCTCCTTCAGTGCACATGGTATTAACAACAAAGATTTGGGTCCTAGGTGTGTTGTTGCTGCTGATGTGTCATTAAGGGCAGAGCAAAGAAATGTATGTGTACAAACTAATTTGTATAAAACCTTTATCAGATCTTATATGCCAACATATGTATAGGTCAGTGTCTATGTACAGATTTATATCTGTATTTATATTCAGCCAAACATGATTTCCTAGTATCTCTAATTCACAAGCACATTAAATGGATCATTCTAACTTATTTCCTTTATTTTTCTCATTCCTAGAGTGCAGTCCACTTACTTCATTCCTCAAATCCGGTATACAAGTGGGTTAGTTTCCCAGCACCACAAATGCACAGTTTGGAAGAACAAAACTGCATTGCCTTGGAGTTCTAAAAAATTCAAATTTAAAATCCAGGTGCTGACAAGGTCACACAACCTTTGGGAAAGGATCCTGCCTTCCGTCTGCCAGCTTCTAGAAACCCCAGGCATTCCCTGGCTTTGTGACAGTATAGCTCCAGTATTTTTGTCTCTGTCTTCATGTGGCTATCTTCTGTCCCTATGTCTCTATCTCTACGTCTAGTCCTTTTGGATTAGAGACTACCTGCACAGCCTTATGTTAACTTGATTAATAAAGACTTTATCTTCACAGATACTAGCAATTAGGACTTCAAGATATTTTTTTTGGTGGGGCACAGTTCAACCTAGAAGAACATATATAGTGGTTTCAAATTGTTAAGCCACATCCCCATAGGAAGCACCTTGCACAATTATAGAGTTTTTAAATTTTCAATTGACACATAATGATGGTACATATTTTTAGGGTAAAGTTTTTTAATATAGTTTCTTTTGCCTTTAGTTTTACAGACTACGCATTTCCATAGATAATTAAATCAGCACCTTCCTTTCCTTCCCTCCTCTGAGGCAGTTTTATGCATTTTTAATATAGTTAAATTCTTAAATTATAAACTTACTTCCATCCTTGGATCCCTAGCCTTTTAAATGACTTTTTAGGACTATATAAATATACATACATATATTAAGATTATTTCATTGTGCTGTGCACTTTTCTGGGTCTTGTGGAATGCATTCTGAGTCCACCACTGGAATGCCCTACAGATTCATTTTGCAGACTTAAAAAATATACCCTTCTTGAACTTCCATGCACTCAAATTCCTTCAACCCCCTTTCTAGCTCTATAGATTTTCCCTTTCCAGAATCTCATTAGAATGATTCATTGGGTAGCATTTTAAAAGTTAGTGATAGGCATTTATTAGTCATCCCCATCATCAGTGGCTTGACAGCTGATCTACTTTTATCACTGGATCATGTTCTACTGAGGGCTATTCCCACTGTTTGTTTATCCATTAACTTATTGAAGGACATGTTAGTTGCTTCCAGTTTTTGGAGATTTGGAATAAAGCTGCTATAAATATTTATGTGCAGGTTTCTGTGTAGACATCTATTTTCAAATTAGTTGGTTAAATCTTTAGAAAGACATTTGTTGAATCATACAGTAAAACTATGGTTAGTTTTGAAGAAGACAAAAAAACTACTACATAGTAGATGTACCATTTTGTATTCACACCAGCAATGAAAGAGGGTCCCTGTTGCTTTATATTCTCATTGGAAGTTGATTTGAGTGATTTACAAAAGTCTACAGGGAGTTGAGAATGAGGCTCAGTGGCAGAGCACTTGACTAGTATAGCCAAGACCCTTGGTTCAATCCCCAGCACCACAAAAAAAGTCTACAGTGACATCTAATTGTTGTCCTTGTTCGTTTAATTTGTGTTTCTCTAATGACAACTTCTGAGCTTATTCTTGTATTCTCATTTCCAATGACAACATGTTTGTTTAGATCCTTTGCTCATTTGAAATTTTCGTTTATGTTCTCACCTTTGTGTGGACAGCTCTTTTTAATGCACAGTTTTAAACTATGGATTAGTGTTATAACTTCAAATTATATGATTCTCAATGCAACAGGGAGATGACTCCCTAGGACACTTGAAGGTGTAGAGAGGGGGCTGGGTCGGGGGAGGGTGTAGGAATAAATCCTAGTAGATTGGAGGGTGGAAATATGGGGGATTCATCTCAGAAAGAGATCTCTGTCCTACATGAGATATCCATTTAACTCAGGAGTTCTTCTGGGGGAAAAAGCAACAGGGGGAACCCAAGCTGGGCATTCATGATATGGCATTAGCCTTGGATAACTAAGTATATGTACATTTGTTCTTGAATGTTTGATAATGTTTCCCCCTCAACTGTATCTCTATTTCCATCTAATAAAAAATAAAATAAAACAGTAAACTATGGATAAGTGTAGGGAGGGCAGTTTTTGTGGGCTGAACTTTATGGAGTGCATCATCCTGTTTTGGCCTCAGCCTATTGAGGTGAGGGAAATATTTTTCTTTTTTACACATGAGGATTCTGAGGTTAAGAGACAAAGCCTAATTTTCAGAGGCCAAATGTTAGTAAAAGATAAGTTGATCCTATTCCAATAGAGTCTAAAATCTGATTTTTCAGATGTTATGGGGCCTAACATTTAACTTTGTTACAAATATTTTATGTTCATCTTCTATCACAAAATGAAACTTACAAATAATGTAATCTATGTAAATATATAACAAATATCAATACAAAACTTTATATTAAATGTGGAGGAAAAAGAAAAGGAAGAGAATAAAAATAACAAAATATATGTTTATATAGTATAATGTATATGTGATATTAGATTACAATGTTAATACCAATAATAACACCTACTTATACTAAAGAGATTAATATGTAAAAATCATGAGCTTTTGCATAAAAGACATTCAGGAATTTAAAAGAGTATTTATATAAGAATATGTTAGAATGAAATCTAATCAATTATTAGCCAAATAGACTTATATGAGCATAATGCAAGAATGAATATAATGCTTTTATTACATAAGTGAAATTTATTGGTATGAATTATAAAATCTAGAAGTGGATAAATTAGGAAGCACGAAGTCTTTGCAAGCAGGAAGTATTCAAAAGTCATGCAGGATGTGGGAAAATCCTTTGTTGGATAAACCTCTCTCATTCATCGTAGGGTATTTTCTGTCCCTGGCATCTAGCCACTAACTTCCCGTCATATCCATTCACTGTGGCAATTTTCATAGTCTTACCTATTTTAAAGCCACACATTAATATTTCAGCTTTGTAATATGTAATTTGAGGATCATCGTGACATTCCAATTTATAAAATTTAGGAACATTTTAGAATATTTTAGAAATTTTATTTGGTAGCAATCAAAATGTTGAAAATTGTTAAGTGTTGAGCTTAAATTTGTTCAAGTAATGGCCTTGAATGAAATGGGTCTTATCTTGGGTAGCAGAGAAGCTTTAGGAAAATTAGTAAAATGCATTATACAGAATTGAGTCTATACTTCACATTTGTGGAATCTCTACTTTGTATTTCAAAATTCATCCCAAATTACTAAAATCATCCTCCTGGATTTGCCTCATGGGCTTTTCAGGTGCAGTAACACTAAAGGAAGGGCTATAAAAAGTATTACTCTCATCTAAATGAACACCCACTAAGTGTTTTTCTAATTATTAAGAAGTATTTTAGATAGCCACCTATAAAACCAAGTAAAGGTTGCCTATTTCAGCTTTTTAACTTCTTTGAATCTATCCCGAAGACTAAGGTCTTATGAAAATCATGTTCTTAACAGTAAGTAAGGTCTTCTCATCTTTAATTACAGTGATTTTTTTTTTTTTTTTTGCATCAGGGTATAATTTTATCCTCCACCATCTTTTATGGTCATGCATTTGATAGATTTATTCCTTGTTTTACCAAACAAATCTTGTGTTTATCAGTCCTAAGTTTTATTCTCATTATTTTTGAGTGGAATTTTCATTATATTATCCAAACAGACTAGAAGAGTAATTAAGGTAGAGTGGGGAGTATAGAATATTCCAGGATTTTGAGGAAGATCAGGATAAAAATATGATCACCAGGTGGCAGTAGAACATACAGACTTCATTTGGGTGGCCCTAAAATGGGTTTGCACTCCAGGAAAGTCTCAGTTTAAGAATTCTATAGACTAGGGGGAAAGACTGTAGTGCCAATTAGAAAGGGGGAAGGGTAAGTAACTAAGGCAGAAACACCTTGATTGGGTCACTCAACAGCATGGTGGGGTGTCTCTGGCTCAAAGAGTTGCAGAAGGCACCAATGGCTTTGGTGCTGATAACAAGGGGCTTACCTATGTCTAGAAGATGTTTAGCACAGTGTCACAGGTTATGTGAATCAAGCAGCCAATAAATGGCTAAAACTCTGCTTGTGTGTCTATGTTTAAAATAATTAGAGTGTAAAAATTGAAGTTTGGCACCAGGGAGTTTTTCAGCTAATGAGTTCCTGCCTGTTGTGAAGAAATGGATGCCAAGGGGCCACTGGAGAGAAGCTTTTTTATGTAACAAGGAAGATCTACAGAAAGGTAAAACAAAGATGAGATTAGAGGCCGAGAATCAAGACCTGAGTTTTATTTGCTCACTTAGCACCTATGTGACCTCTGTAAATTCCATCTGTAAGAAACTTCAATATCTAATATGAAACCAGGGATCCCAATAGCTAACATAACATAGGGACAAGCACTAATTAAAATAATCCACACTGAACATTAAGTGTATAGTATAAGTTCAATAAATATTAGTTGCTTTCATGCGTCTTTCTAACACTTTGGAGTATGTCCTGAGAATCTTTTGGATAATCTGAGCCTTGAATAATAGAATTTTGTTCAACAACTTACATGCAAGAAGTTTATTTTTGAAAGTGATTTAAGGGAATAAGAGTTGGAAGCCAGAGAGGAAATCAGGGGCAGAGGAAAAGTTTATGTTTAAATATGTTCTGAGATCAGTTTTTGCAGTATTCACCTATTGTCTAAGGAACATATTGAATACACCTTGGGATTATCCACCAGAGGAACATAAAAAGGGGAATGTGTTTATGGGTACCTCCCTTCACCCCACCCCACTGATCTGGGATTACTCCTGTGGAGAGTAAACTTTTCTCACTCTAATTTACATGTAAGTTCTGGGTGGTTCAAGGACTCTACCACTGCAAAACCAGGGATGCACAAGGGCAGAAGGCATAGCAGTGTTGCCCCTGGGGATGCTGTGTGATATTAGTTTCTCCAACAATGGTTGGAATGCAAGATGGCTCAAGAGATTGGTGAAGGGAGAGAATATGGTGTGTTCCATAGGTACTGTTTCAATATGGGCAAAACCACATGGGAAAGAGTGAGTTATTTTTAATAAAACCATGAACTAGCTCACTGATTTTTTTCAGCACTGAAATATGATTGTTTTGAAGGCTGAACACTTTACAATTCTCTTGGATGATTTTTGAACAAGGCTAATTTTAGATCTTTCCGATTGTCTATTTGTAAAAGTGGTTGAAGTGATGGAACACGTGATTATTCCCATTCCATTTGGATTCTCTGAGTTGCAAGACACTAATGCTTTCTTATGCTAGTTAAAGCGTCCTTGATTAATTCAGAGCACACACATTTGCAAAAACTCAGACACATCTTGAGAAAGGCATATTTAATTTTGGAAATTCCATTTTATTGGCTTTTCTAATAAAGAACAGGAATAGAACATTTAAATGTGTGGGACACTCCAGTGACTATTCTACTAATCCCATGCCCAGGAGTAAGCATGAGCTAAAAGATGGAAATTTGCTGTTTTCTTGGTCCTATTCCCTTAGCAAAAGCATTACATAATGTCCTGGGGATAGAAAAGTTTAAAGAAGCTTATTTTTCAAGAAAAATTTCCTTCAAAAGCAAGATGTGCACTTCATCTAGTACTCAGTGAAAGAAACATGAATTGCTCCTAAGCTAGCAGGGAAAAATATTTCCATGTATGTAGTGTCATTTTCCCAGAGGATTTTCAGGGGAAATAAGTATATTGAATTTTTTCTCATACAGTAATGATAGACAGCACATCCTGAGACCCACAGGACAGAAGGTCCACTGACTGCTCATCTCTCTCCTTTTCTATTAGTTTACCTGTTTTGTGCTGTTGGTCTTGCCTTCCCTTGGTGTTCCTCCTTTCCTACAACTTTGCTTTCCTTATGATTGGGCATATCATGAACCTGTCATGGACCAAACTGTGTTTTAAGGCATTCTTTGGTCATCCTTCTTTCTTTTTCTTTTCATTTTTTATTCTTTATTTGATGGAAACAGAGATACAATCAAGGGGGAAACATTATCAAACCATCAATAGTCAATGTATACATACTTAGTTATCCAGGGCTAATGCCAAATCAAGGATGTCCAGCTTGGGTTTCCCCTGTTGCTGTTCCCCCAGAAGAACTCCTGCGTTAAATGGGTATCTCGTGGAGGAATGACATCTGTTTCTGAGGTGGTTCCCCCATATTCGGTGTTTTCTTTGTTGATTTGTTTCAGTTTCAAATCCTGAGAATTCCTTTAACCCAAGCTATGACTTTTTTCCAGGTTATAGCACCTCAGCTATATCTGACCAACCTGAAAATTAATTTTGGGGGACCGTTGTCCTAGAATTCCATCATTATTGGGAATAGAGCAGGGACACAGGATCTGCTGAGGGTTTTCCAAGCAATAAACAAGGGCTAAATAAGAGTGGGACAGTTTTACTCAAAAAGGGGCTGTAGCTTTGGCAGGAAATCTGAGAATTATCTATTTCCTATTAACTATTAGCAAAGAGTTCTTCATTTTATGCCTAACAGTTGGCTAATAATCCATATATCATTCAGATAAAACCAGAGCTGGAATTGAAACTTCATGAGAAGAATTTTGTATCTAATGCTCCTGTATTGGTATTCTGCTTTGCTTGCTTTAGATTTTTTTCTTATTCTTCTTACTATGAAAGATCCATGATGTTTATTCTTTGACATTCTCACTTAACTTTTTCTTAGTTATTGAATTAACAAACAATAGCAAAACTCTTATTCTACACTTCTTTAATACCAATGGAAAAAGTAACAGAATGTTCCAGGTTATCACAATTAAAAGTTTCTTCTGACATTTTAGGGGTAGCCTAGGCTGAAGAGGAAAAAGGCTTAACTTTAATAAAGGGCAGGAAGGAAATTTTATATGGTGACATACCATCTACATCACATTGAAACTTGATCATTCTGGATAATATTTTATTGGCTTTAACTAAAACGCATTTATTCTATTAGAGAAAAGGACAAAGCAACCTATCCTTAGATACCTATCCTTAGATAGGTTGCTGTAAAGCAGTGAGAGAAATAATATTATTTGTTATTACACATTAGCCAATTTCTTGAGGAATCTGAGAAAGCTTAATAAGGATAATGTATAAAAGGGGAAAAAAGATATATTAGGTGATATAGTATATGAAATAAGGAAAGAGACAAAATTCATCAATGTATAATTTCTGTGATAGTTTTTTACTCATTAATCATGCCTAAGCATGTTTTTATAGAATATAAAATACAACACAGTATTAGGTTGGATAGCTTTGGGATCTTTAAAAATCCGTTCACACCATTAAGTGTTTCGGGAAATAACTCTTTTTCTGAGACAGGTGGCCTCCTTATGTCCTGAAGCAATAGCAGTATGTTCAACTATTTAAAAATATACATATTAATTAAACTTTGTCTTCTCTGCATTGTACTTTGCCATATAGATTACATTTAGAGTTTCTTGATGTCAATATGAATTTAATGATGCAAAATGTCAATCACTGAGTCAAAATTTAAAATGTATTCAACCAATTATACTTTCATCTGTAAACAATTAATTGGGAGAGAAAACTTGTTTGTGTTTTAATAATATAGATGAGTAAGGCAATAACTTTAGAGGAAGTCAGATATGTCTAAGTAATCATACTACAAAGGAGTCTTTGATAAATGTCATAAGGATGGTAATAGTAGCATGATTTTTGAGTTGCAGATGAAATTCCCTGGATGCATGATCAAGAAAGCTCCAGAAGGAAATGAACATTTGGGATGGTTGTAGGAAATTAATGATTACACGGCAAGGAGGAAGAGACATCTAGGAAGGAGAAATGGTACAGTGAAGGGTGAAGCATACAAAAACTGTATGGGGAAAATTTACAGTAAATGTCAAGCAATGAAAGAATATTCTGGATCACAGGCTTGAAAAAATAATGAATTAAGTGTATCTGAGGATACTTGTGTTTTCAGATCTTGGTTCTAAGGGGAGCAGAGGTGGGAAGCAGCAGGAGAAGAGGTGGATACTCTTTGTACAGTGCAATCATCTCCACCTGCTGGGTGCTCAGACAGAGAGGTCCAATGATTGATTCTTGTAGAAAAATAGCAACTACCATTAGCTAAGAGTAATGACTTCATTAACAGGCCACTATCATTAGTTGTCCAGGTTCACTGATGGAGAAGTGTAGATGAAGAGATGCAAAGATTATTAGAAGTGATAATAAAAGAATTTTTAGCACATTCAGACTTGCATAGTGAAAGACCAGAGGGGTTTTGAATAGTATACAGTGTAATCAATGCAAATCAGCTAAAAGGACACTTTGCAAGCCAAATAAAGTGTACAGAACTTGGGACTCAGGAAGATAATCCATAAATATTCATTGCTACTGCTGCTGCTACAGATCTGAAAATGGTTTAAAACTTAAGTTTTGATACGTGCTTTTATTGTTGGGATTTTTTTCTGGATCTGGAGAGTTCCAGCCTTTGCTTTTAAGTTCGTATGGAAAAGGAAAATATATTATTGTCTCTGGGCCTCACAGTAAAGAAAATGATTTGGGCAGGGATCAGAAATGAGATCCCAAGAGCTAAACCTGGCCTTTTGTCAATCTTTGTGACAAAGGTTTTATTAAATACAGTCATATCCATTTATTTATCTATTGTCTGTGGCCATTTTTCAGCTACCACAGGAGAGCTTTGGAGTTGTAACATAGACTGAATGGACCGCAAAACCAAAAATATTCACTCTGGCTCTTATAAAAACAGTTGGCAGAGATCTGGACTGGATGGTCTCTTATTCCAGTTAAAACAGCCCACAGGTCTAGTAGGAGGATTCAATTTAATTAAGTTTGTGTTCTATTGTGAAATTTAGAAGTGGAAGATTTCCAGAATACAATACATGCATGTTCCTAACAAAGACTGAGATGAGGGAATTGTGTGCACATACATGGAAAATTAGCAAGTTTTCAAAAGCTGGTCTCTTTTTCTAAAGTAAAATGCATGCAAACAAACTTGTGTTTTATACTGAGACTGCACAACTATTACTGAACTTAGCTTGATTAAGGCAGAGTTCATTGGATTGAAATTTTTTATAACATGGGCAGACTGGACTGAAATACCATCATTGCTCTTTTTTCTAAGATTTATTGAAGAGATATATGATGACAAATATCATAAGAAAATATTTACTTTAGAAGCAGAAACCCCTTAAGATATAACTTAAGCTAATGATTAAAGATCATAAAGAAATTCTTGTATATAAAAGCTTAGCTTGCCAGTGTTGTTGGTACATACCTGTAATCCCAAAGCCTTGGGAGGCTGAGGCAGGAGGATTGCTAGTTCAAGACCAGTCTCAGCAACTTAATGAGATCCTAAAGCAATTTAGCAAGTTCCAGTCTCAAAACTAACAACAACAACAGAAAACAGTTGGGGATGTAGCTCAATGTTAAATTGTCTCTGCATTTACTCTCCAGTACCCCCAAAACAAAACAAAAATTTAAAAAAAAGGGTTTGGAATGTGACTCAGTGGTTAGGCACTGCTGGGTTTATTCCCTGGTATAAAAATACATAGGGAGAAAGAAGAGAAAGATAGAGAGAGATAGAGACAGAGATAAAGAGAGAGAGAGGAAAGAAAGAAGGAAGGTAGGAAGGAAGAAAGGAAAGAAAAGAGAGAGGGAGAGAAAAGAAGAAAGGAGGAGAACAGCTTGCTCTCTGAACTGGACGTAGATTTGATGAACTGTGCATTGGATTTAGAAGATCTTGGTCTCGATTCCAGCTCTGAAACGTGTAGCCTACAATTTACAACTTTAGAGTCTCCAAATTCTTTGATGCCATTTCAAGTGATGGGGACCATTCATTTCCTATCAGCCTAGGTAGCATGTGAGTCTATAGTCAGTAAAGTATAGCAGATTTCACTTACCGTGTGCCCTCCCGGGTTGTCCATGCTGGTACAAATGGCAAGATTTTCTTTTTATTTTTTTAAATGAGTGATGTTGATTAATTACCTCTAGTGATCATTATAACACATGCGTATGTCAAATCAACATGTTGTATACCTTGAATACATAATTTTCCTTTGTTAATTGCTCCTTCATAAGATGGGGGAAAAGTAGAGTGTGGCAGAGTAGGTGTCGTCGTAAAAGATGATACCAGGGGACTGGAGCAGTGGCTCAGCAGTTAACGACGCTTGCCTGGCATGCGCAACTATGTGGGTTGGAATCACAGCACCAAGAAATGTCAGAGCAATGAACGTCATATGAAAAACTAATTAAAGTTAAATGTCTCTTTCTCTCTCTCTCTCTCTCACTATCCCCTCTCTCTTAAAAAAAAAAAATGATATAGGTTCTGCCTGGGTCTCCTTGGGAACACTTGCACATGGGTTCCTAGGCCACCAGGAAGACGTGAGAAAACATTGAAGGGTCCCTGCTATAAGAAAGACAAGCCACTCAGCAGCCTTGATAGTCAAATCATCTCTGCCTTGGGGCTGTAAAGGAGAGTACAGGAGACTCTAGTGGTTTAAATCTCCCATCTGTGGATTATCCCACACTTTAAGCCTTCACAGAAAACATACCAAACATGGTAGAACCAAGAAAAGTCACCCCCATAAGTAATAAAGTCTACAATAAATACAATAATGATTGTTGTTTTAAGGCACCAAATTCCAGGGCGGTTTATTTAATGATAATAGAACTATTCTCCTACTTTGAAAGTGGAAGCATTTTTAAATGTATTGTAATTGTGTTGGGCAGATTAAATGAAATAATAAATAAAATGCTAAAAAGACAAATGGTAAATTGTAGCTATTGCTTTCCTGAGATGATTATTTGACTCTGAATTTTACTCACTGTGATTATATTCCTTCTACAAAATCTCCGCAGTACCCACATACACAGCATCACTGCTACACAAAGGAAACCATGGATTTAAATGTAGCAGGTTCAGGCATTCAATAAAACTGACTGGTTAGTAAAATGTAGTTACTGTTCAAAAAACTAAAATCCAGATAAGAAGTTAATATTAACTATTTGTTTATTTACCCATTTATTCAAAAACATTCCACATATCCAACAATATGTCTCAAACAGCCCATGATAGATATCCTTAAGAGAAATGCGTGTTTTGCTTCTGGCCTAGGCATATAGTTACTGCAGTTTCTGATTTAGTGACTCTATCCTTTCCAGCAAGGAGTTTGTGATCCATCTCGCATCTTCTCGAATCGGACAGGCACTTGCACACGTTATAAGGCAATAAATAATCACCAAAACTTAGCATTTCTCACAGTGAGCAGTCGCATTCAACTATTTCATGCAAGTTTATCCTACTCCTTTGACTTATGAGTAAACAAGAGGTTATAGGCTTTGCGTGGCCAAGACTATGGGTGAAGAGCATAAGATTTTAATGCACATAAATCAAAGTGACGTTAATTTATCCTAAGAAATTCATTCAAAGCATTTGAGAAGGGTAGCAGTACTGATGAGAATAATTGTGTATCGAGACAACTGTATATGGGCAAATGCTTCTGCATGGAAAACTGTAAACAAGCACTGTGGTAAACAATCCTCGGCTTCAGGATAGTAATTCAACCTGCCATTTTTCTTTCTGAAGTCATTAATGTCAGATTTGCTAAATCAGGCAGTGTTTCTTTGACAATATGGAGCCATCCTAATGGTTATGATCTTTTGCAGACTTCTTAGTAGATTACAGTGAGATGGGAGTGCAAAGAGGTACCTGGGACTCAAGGGAAGTTGGAATTAAGCAGCAAGGTTTTTGCCCAATAGGCCTCTGTCTTCTTCAACCTGCAGATGCTAGCTGAGATTAAAGAAAATGTGGACTTGGGGGAGAGTGGTGGTGGTTTGTGGTTGATTGATGGCCAGGCATTGTGATAGGCTTTTCATGCTTATTTTTTTTCATTTAATCTTTAAGATATCATTGCCAGGGAAATATTTGTCTTTCATCATTCAGAAGGGGAAAGTGGTACATAAATTTAAAAATTTGCTCAATTTGAAGCCACCTGTGACCTTCTGAAGCATGAGCTGTGTCTCAAAAGCAGTTATTTGGGCCCAGACATAAAACAGCTAAATAGTAGGAAGAATACTTTCTATTACATTCTCTTAGAGTGTCTACATGTGGTTTTATGTAATCCTTAAATCCATTGTAAAAATGCAGGATCAAATAGAAAATTTAGAAAGGAGTAGTTGATAAAAAGATGGCCCTACCTTTAATCTTACCACCTGGAAATAATCATTACCAAGATCCTGATGGATTGTGTTTACTTACAATCTTTTTGCTATAGTTGTATTGACTTACAAATGTTTCTCCCCTCGTACTAGAAGCAATGCATGCTTATTCAAAAGAAAGTCTAAAATTGTGCTGCCGTTCCTAGCACCGAGACCACTTCATAAGCATTATAACCACAGATGTGTTCTAATACCATCACAATCATGGCCATCACCCTCATCACCACCTGCTCCTGCCAGCGCTTTTCCCTGCGAGTATTCAGATTTGTGTGAGTCATCATTGAATCCTTCCCACTATCTAAGGTAGGAACCTGTTTTAGTCAGCTTTTTTGTTGCTATTACCCAAAGACCTGACAAGACCAATGTTAGAATGGGAAAGTTTATTTGTGTCTCAGGATTTCAGAGGACCCAGTCTACTGGGCCGGTGGGGAGGCAGAACATCATGGTGGAAGAGTGGTGGAGGAAAGCTGCTCAGAGCATTGCACCAGAAAACACAGAAGGACAGACTCTCTTCACCATAGAGGAAATAGAAACTCCAAAGGCACATCCCCAATTGCCCACTTCCTCCAGCCACATCCTACCTGCCCACAGTTACCATCCTGGTATTCCCCATCAGGGGATCATGCATTGATTAGGTTAAGACTCTCTCAACACAATCATTTCACCTCTAAAAACTCTTGCACTGTCTCACACATGAGATTTTGGGGGGGAACACCTCACATTGAAACCTTAACGAAACCATTTTTAATTTCATTTTACAGATGAAGAATCTGAGATCCAGAGCTCTTAGGTTAATTTATCAAAGTCTTGTAACTTAAAAATGGTACTGAGTTTTGAACATATGTTTTCTGAATTTCAAGGGCTTTACTACAGTTCTAGAAATCATGCTATACTGACAGGTTGGTCAATGTCTCATACAAAATGAGAGTAGCAACACTGGACACAAAAATATATTATTTCCATACATGATAAGTAGAATCCAATGTCTTAATAGTCAACTCAAAGAAAATGGAAGTCACAAAGTGAAGTGTCTTGCCCAAGATCACTCAGAAGGCTGTAAACTTGTACCACATGACTTTTGGGCCAGTATCCTATAAACCTGACAAAAACAAAGAACTACCAAAAAAAACACATAAAATCTTGGTGTGGTGGTACATGTTTGTAATCCCACTAACTCACAAGGCACAAGCAGGAAGATCACAAATTTGAAGCCAGCCTAGGTACCTTAATATGACCCTGTCTGAAAATCAAACAAGAGCTGGGATTATAGCACAGTGGTGAAGAGCCTCTGGGTTCAACCCTCAGTACCACAAACCAAACAATACAAAAGGAACAACCACAAACATTCAAGGACAGTGCTCTGAACTAGTAGTCACCCCATTATCCATAGGGATATGTTCCCAAGACCCTCCAGAGGATGCTTGAGACTATGGATGATATTGAATCATATATACATTATGTTTTTGCTATGCACTCAAAATAAAGTTTAATTCATATATTAGCACAGTAATAGACTGAAAAAAATAACAAGTCAAAATGGAGAAATTATGCAATATGCTGTAATAAATGTTACAGTATATTTTATACAGTATAAAAGTTACAGTGAATGTGATCTCTCTCAAAGTATCTGATTACATCATAGTTTCCCTTCTTGTGAGGAAGTGAAATGTCACAAGGCCCATGTGGGAGTGAAGTGAGGTGAATAAATGCAGGCCTTGTAAGTCATGATGGCCACTAAAACACGCTTCCTGAAACATAAGCAACACAGTGTCATCACACCCAATCTGACCACTGATGCAATACCTGAGAAGGCTGCTAAGTGACTCAGAGGCAGGTAAGAGATACAGCATGAACAAAGGCGTGATCCATCCCAGGGAGGAGCAGTATGGTACAGATTTCTTCCTACCACTCAGAAAGGTGCACAGTTTAAATCTTCTGAATTTAAACTCATTCACTTGGTTTCTGCAACTTTCCATTTAATATTTTCATGCTGTGGGTAACTGAAGCCATATGAACTGAAACTGTGGATGTGGAGAGAGTCTCATAAATAACAGTGCTGACACTTCTCTCAGGGATGTGTTATGTGACCTTGGTCTAGATACTCCATGTCTCAAAATCTCAGGTCATTTTTTTCCTTGTGGAAAGAATGGAGGTTAAAATAGGGATATCCAGAGCCAAAGGTTAAAAGTACAACCTTTCAAGCCTAAACAGGAGCTCACCGCCAGCAGTTATGGAAAACCTGCTTTCCTTGGTTGAGTCCTTGGCATCCCAAACCCTCATTTACTCTATCTTTTAAATAAAGATAAGAGTAGTCCCTACTTCAGGGTTGATGTGAGGATAAAATGAGATAATCTAAATAAAATCCCTGGCTCATCATATGTACTTAATAAATGATACTTATCTAAAGTCCTTCAGGTTCTAAAACTGAAACAAATCAGGAAACACTCACTGAATATCTACCATGTCTCCAAGGTCACTTCCAATACCAACTCTGAAACACACATTGCTTACAGAAACTCTACATTTCAATCTCCCTGGGTGTTAGGTCTTAAAGACAGTAATATTTAGTTCATGTTTTGTAGAATCTTGGAGAGAGAGAGAAAGAACATGTGGAGAGACCACTCTAGTATTTGCCTTTCACAAAGTTAAATCCCTTAATTAGGTCTGTCATAGATCTTTTCTCTCTTAGAATTCACATTTGAAGCCTCTTTGCTGTAAGTATGTATCCAGATTTAGGATTTATTTTCCTGGGTCTCTTCTCGTTCCTTCTCAGTTTTTAAAGGGAAAAAGAAAGCAGATGTGCTATTGTCTTTACCCCTGTTATCAGTGTATGATGCTCTTAATTGATGCCATCAGGACTCTGCCCTCTGCACATGACAGAGTGTAACATCATCCTGCTTTTCTTGGTGACATAAAATGTTGGCACTTGTTGATTCATTGAGCATATCTATTGTTATTTTCAGCTTTGTCCAAAAATATTAAGAAAATATAAATGGCACAGCAGACATTTTCAAATAGACCTGAGAACACCTGTCAATATTTAAATTTTGAGTTTCTTAAAATCTTTCTTAAACCTTTCCTTATCATTCAAACTATGGTGGGGCTGGAGTGGGGACTCAGTGGTTACAGCACTTGACTAGCATCCACAAGGACACAGGTTGGAACCCCAGCAGCATGTACATAACAGAGTGTTGAAGCAATGAAAGTCACATGAAAAACTAAATAAAATTATTTTCTCCCCCTCTCTCACTGTCCCTCTCTCTTTAAAAAATATGCATTGGTGATTCAGATATATTGGAGTAGTACACAGGGTTGTGTGGCTTTTTCAGTGAAGTGTACTTCTGACTGTTAGCAATTTATAAAGGGAACTTCATTTGTCTCAGTTATGCCAAGGTAATTAACACAGTCAATAAACAAGGTTAAGGGGCAGAAAACTGACAGTGTGACTCTATCTCCTCTGCCAACTACATGAAGCAGATTTCACAATATTTGATAAAATATCCAGTGACTGACTTTGTAGCCACCTCTATAGTTAGCCTCCTTTCATGAGAGAGAGGGTGTTAACAAACAGAGGGATGGAGCCATTCTGAGGATCGATAATAAGCAATGAAGTCAGGGACCTCAGGAAGCCACCCAGTACCCCTTCTGTAAATACTTCTGGATGGATGAAAATTCACCAAGCTTATACCAGTAGTCAACAGCAGCTCTAACAGTGTGCAGTTATCATCACTCATCTTATCTTTGCTTGCATGCAACCCAGTTGAGCTCCATAGCCATTCACAACACTGGTTTGATTTGGCCATACTCACATTCCAGCAGTGCTCACCATGCATCAATGAAATCTTGCTTTCACATACAGTAATTTGGAGCTTCCATCAGGTTTGATAATGAATGGCCTTTGGGGGCTGAATTCTTGTTCCAAGTGATCTTGAAAGCTAACGTCCTGTCTGTAGATGGCTGCCTTTGACAAAGGATCACAATTAATATGTAACTGCAGGATGGAATGAGGAAGCTCCTCAGGTCAAGAAACCTCATCAGCTGCTTCATAGGACGAGAGCCACTTGACAAATACTCAGATTATAGCTTCTTTCCGATAATGGAGCGAATGGAAAAATCGTAGGTGCTCTGAGGATTCTGTGAGTCACTTCACCTTATGTTAAACTTTTTCTCCACCGTGGAGATGAAACTTACTGAGATACACTGATGTCTCTATGTCTTTGCAGAAACCTTCTAAGGGGCAAAATGTGTGTTTGATTTTTACATGGAATTAAAAAAGGTTTGGGACTTTTTGGAGTTCTTCTGGGGTTCACCCTAAGTAACTTTCCCTAATTTGGGGAGAGCAGAATGGAAGGATAGCTACAACTACATTTGAAGATAAAATATTAGTGGAGAAGTCTGTGCCAGGGCTTTTATTTTGCAATTTATTCATTCTGAGTGAGTTTGGCATAAAAATCCTTCCTTTTGAAAAGAATGTAAGCATTTTCTTGAAATATGTAGAATTCTTTTTCTTGTGTTTTATTTCTTGAAAGCTTCTATTCCTTTGGCTGTCAAATGCATCTAATTAGTATAAGTTGATGTGTGAATCTTCTTCAGTTTCCTAAGACAGGAGGGGGAAGTCTTATTTGCATAAAATTTAGAGTTGCAAATTTTAAAGTTTTGCTAGAAAATAATTCATTATATATCTTAATTAAACTAAGAATTTTATTTGTAGAATGACAAATAAAATTGAGTTTTTGGAAAAAATGCAGCTGTGTAATAGAATGGAAAATGTATTTGAATACCATTCAGTATATGCGAATGTTGGTTTAAACTATACTGGTAATTATTTCTGCAATATTAGGCAGTTATTTAACATTTTTGTCTAATTTTTTTGAGGTTCTGGGATTAAACCCAGGGCCCTGCATGTGCTGGCAAGCATTCTGCTATTGAGCCACATCTCCAGCAGCAATTAAATGCTTTTTTTTTTTTTTAAGAGAGAGGGACAGAGAGAGAGAGAGAGAGAAAGAGAAAGGGAGAGTCATTTTTATTTAGTTTTTCACATGACTTCGGTTGCTCCAACACTTTGTTGTGTACTTGGTGCTGGGGTTCGAACCCATGTCCTCACACATGCCAGGCAAGCGCTGCAACTGCTGAGCCACTGCTCCAGCCCCAACATTTGCTTTTTTGATTTAAAATTCCTTATATTTCAAATAATGTATTTAATTCAATGATTTTTTCAAAAAGAATTGTGAATACATAATATTATGCACATATGGTATTTTTAAATCCATCTCCTCTCCTTTTACCATCACAGGACCACAAAAAACCATTAAAAATTATTGAGTGGACATAGCTTCCTAATTGAGAATATTGAATTTATAATATGATTGTCTATACTCAGACACTCATAGAGATTTGAAGATGTATACAGCTTCTGATACATATTAGTATCTTTCCAATACTTTCAAATTTCTTTCTGGGCCTTCTTATATTCTGGGTGACTAAATTGAATTTTGAAACAAAGATACTTTTCAACAACTAAGTCTGAAAATAATGTTCTTCCCTACAAAGTCTATTTCTATTTCATTTATTATTATTTTACCTTCACTCCGCAGTAGGCCCTCCACCCCCACAACTCACAAACATATAAGATGATGTGCTGTGAAATTGAATGAGGAAGATCAGCTCTCACAAGAAAAGTTTCAAACATTTTGGAAAGTGTATCCATCCACACAGGGGGAAAAACGAACTGTAGCAATTGCTGTGATCCCTCAGGGTTGAACATGACAGCTGTTTTAACAGCTGGAACTTCACATCTTCCGACAGCTCAGCAAAAGCACCGTAGACTGCTGAACATATCAGAAAGAAAGTGTGCATGAGCACACTTCTTCTACAAGACAAATTGATCTAACAGCTTTGCTCCCCTGAATAGTTTATAAGCTGTCAGCAGGTTGAATCTAAGACCTGGGAATTTTTCCAGCTCTTCATTATTCTGAAACCCTTCCTGGGGTCTCAGATTAGGAATGCTTTAAGAGGAATGAAAGCTCCTACTTGATAATTAGTATTACTGATTTGACAAAAGAACTGGTGATCAATTGGATTTAATGAAAGCTGATTGAAATACTACATGGGCAAGGGAAGAAATGCTTTTGAAAGTTCTAGACTAGAAAGCAGAAAACACACAATAAACCAGTAATAAAAGTAATAAAAATAGTTTTGCTACATTGGCAACAATGGAACATGAGGTGCTTTCATCAAATATCTAAAAGTAGCTTCTAGGATATAAGGATAAGATTCCTTTCCTTTCCTCCCTCTCTCCCTCCCTTCCTTCTTTCCTTCCTTCCTTCCTTCCTTCCTTCTTTCCTCCCTCTCTCACTCCCTCCCTTCCTATATAAGTATGAACACCAGTAACCACTGTGCGTTAAACCTGGGTTAGGTGCTGACATGTTACCATCCCTCATGCAACCTGATGAGGAGACAATGATTAATCAAAGAATTCCAGGCAAAGTGAATAGCACCTCCAAGTTTCCTTAAGCAAAAAGAATATAAGGTACTGGAAGAAAGAAGGAGGTATGCCAAACTGTAAAGGCAAGAGCAAGCCAAGAACTGGTAAGCTATCTTAATTTTAGATTTTATGCTGAATATAGCCAGAAGCTTTGGAAGTCCTTACAAAGAGAAAAAGAGACATGGTTAGATTTTCAGTTATCACAGATCTTGTAGAGACCTGATGGAGATTAGGAGGTGTGTTTGCAGGACACAGTGGAGATTTGGCTTCAGGTTGCAAGTTAGTAAAGAAGGGTATAATTGAGAAAGTAGACAGCTGGTGAAATGACTGACTGTGGTCAAGAGGAGTGACCAGAGCTGAAAGACTGAGGAAGTGGACTGTTTGGGAATAAGCTACCAATTTGGGTCACTGTGTATAAAGAACAATCTCAAATCTATAATCATTTTTTTTAAGTTTCAGGGCCAATGAGAGAGCGGAGAGAGAAACAATTTTTAATATTTAGTTTTTCATGTGGCTTTCGTTGCTCTGACACTTCTTTGTATACGTAGTACATGGGTACGAACTTGCAGGCCAGGGAGAACCATAACTGCTGAACCACTACTCTAGCCCCATCTATAATAGTTTTAAAGCAATGCTTTTACTGAGAGTTAATATAAATGGTTATAAGTTAGTCCGAATCTATTTAATACTTGCTTTCATATGTGTATATATGCAAAAGTACATACACACATAATGCATATGTAATTATTTAGTTGTGTGTACACTTAAATATTCATATAACATATCTTATACAAAGTTATTTAAATTTTATATTTAATTCAAGCATTTAAAGGCCCACAAGTAATTATATATTTAAACACGTAATATGTACACATAATTACATAAAATGTATATATATAATTATCTATGATCAATTTGAAGCTTGAATAAACCTTATGGTTCCAACATATACTGACAAAATCATTATCTTTATTTTTTTTTTAAAGAGAGAGGGACAGTGAGAGAAACAGAGAAAGAGAGAAACAACTTTATTTAGTTTTTCTCATGGCCTTTGTTGCTCCAAAACTTAGTTGTGTACGTGGTGCTGGGGTTTGAACCTGGGTCCTCGTGCTTGCCAGGCAAGCACTGAAACTGCTGAACCACCGCTCCAGCCCCCAAAATCATTATCTTTAAAACATATTTAATATCAACTGCCTCTTACTCCTCTATAGAATAAGCTGGAAAAGTATAGCCTATGGGCCAAATTCAGCTCATGGTATTCCTTTTTGAATAAAATTTTATTAGAAGAGGACACAGTTTATTCTCTTTACATTTTATCTGTGGCTGCTTTTAAATGAAAATAGTAATGTGAATAGTTGTAATGGAGGTTGTTTGACTCATATAGACTGAAATTCTTTCCCCTACCAGAATTAGTTTGCCAATTTTTGCTATATTCATACACAAACCAATCTTACAATATTCACCTAGTTGGCAAAAATGTTTTTTTCTGGATATTTTTTGTACTGTACAAAAAATTAATTGTGTTTTGGGCTCATACATTTTTTATGTTCACCAAAATCCTCATTGAATTTAAAAAGATGTATCTACCACCAAGAAATAATAACTATGAATAAAAAAAAACATTTCATTAACTAAATCAATTTTTAAGGACTAGGGTATGGCTCAGTGGGAGAGCATCTGGCTAGCGTAGTAAAACCCTGAGTTCAATCCTTAATACTACAAAGGAAAAAAACAATTTAAAACAAATATCCTTTCAAAGATCTAAAGTAGAGAATCTGTATGAATTTCAGTGTTACTTTTTAATGTTAAATTCTATAAAGAGATCCATCCATCTCATAGTCAAGAATTTCAAAAGGAATGTCCTAAGGCAAATCAAAATGTTAAAACATTTGTAAAATCAATAAACGAAGTCAAATGGATGATTGTAAGTGTTCCACATGTGGAAGAGTGAGAAGATCACAAGGTAACAAAATGACAATATTATGATTAAGAAAATACACAAATGTCTTTCTCCCACATCCACCTAAACATTATCAAATTATATGTTAATCTCTATTTACTCATATCTGTTTAATGTTTTTCTGATATAACCTAAATATCACATAGCAAAAAGGTGGGGCTTTAAAATTCTTCCCTAAGGGCTTCCCATCTTGATTGCTTTGTTATAAAACCATTAGCCAATGTCAAATCAATTTGAGTGAATTCCTACAAAAATGAAGTTTAGGTTTGAATTAACTTTTCAGCAAATGGTTTTCACAAAGCATGAAATTATCTCAGTGCTGAGAATCACCAGTTGAAATTATGTCCTTGTCAAAATTTTTCAAATTAGTCATTACTCATGGCAACCTATTCTTTTTATTTTTTTCATTTACACAACTGAAGCTGTTTGCATTGAGAGGAGGATACTTCCACTCCCCAAATTCGTAGGTAACTATCTCTCTGAAAAGTCTTGTCTTGTAACTGAGAAACCCTTTGGGGATGTGTTAAGCATATCCTTGACAATGACAACATAGATAGACAGATTCTCATTACTAGCAAGTATTAGGACAGCATCATTAAAATATCTGGTGTGAAGAAGCCTGTAGACTACACTGTGTATCAATGACCCCATTAAGGACTAAAAGACATCAGTCTTGAGAAGAACAGAGACTGAGTATTCCCTGGGTCTGCACCTTCCTTAGTGTTTTTATTCAATCTTCCTGGTGACCTAAACCAAAATGGTTTATCTTTTCATATTATAAAATGCAATAAATGTACACACACACATATATATATATATACACATATAGAAATAAATTTATATAACTGAATATACATATATGCACATATATATACACATGTACATATAAAAACGTATGAAGCAGAATGTATTTTTCAAACTGAATATAGATATGTATTCATAAGGTTTTATATGTATAATTATTTTACACATATTACAGTTGTAATTTATGTGAGAAATGGGATAAATTAAAACAGATGCGAATGTTAAAATTCTTAGCACAGAAAATAAAGGCTTAGATACACAGCATGTTGTGCCCATTGTTCAGTGGAAGCAGGAAGATTCCTTCCTTGAAATTGAAAGGGTAAATTCTCTTCTACTCAATCAGATTTTATTTTTTTTTTTTGCTGCTTAAACTGAAATGGAGGAGATATTATTCAATAATGTATGAAAATTTTTATTAAGTGAAAGGATGATCTCCATATTTCCGAATTTATAGACCAGTCCTGTTATACTGAGGTTGCAAATGTGAATTCAAACCCGATTTCTTATAAACAGATAGACAGGTGAAGAAGGAAGAGTGAATCAGCGAAGACCTTAATTGCAAAAGCTTTATGCCAAAAAGAATTAACTGGGTTTTACTGCCACTTGAATAATACCCAGAGTTAACAGGGGCTCACAAAATCCTGTCTTTGAGCCCCTCCCTCCCGACAAGATATGATTCTGGTTAAGGTACAATAAACTATTTTCATCTTGTGACCTTTGTATTAATGGTTCTCTGAGAAAGAAAAAAAAAACCTTTTCAGTCTCTGAGCAAGAGAAGTTGCTTCTTAAAATTCAAATCTCTGCTGAAATGTCACTGCATCAGTAAGCTCTATTCTTACACAGGAGTAACTCCCTATTCATTATTGTATTTTCTCACCTGTTTTATTTATTTCATATAGCTACTATATGTCATGATTTAATTGAGATTTTTATTAACTTATCTTTCTCCCCTACCTGTAGTGAGTATGTCTCAGATTCATTACTATATTCTCAGGACCTAAACGATGTCTGGTTCATGATAGTAACGTAATAAGTACTTTTAAATGCAGTTTAAAAATCTAGTGAGTAAAATTCAGTGATAAGGCAGGATAGATAATCAGAAATCAATCATATAGAATATGAGTGATGTTGATCAAAATCAAAATCTGGCTTAAGAGAAATAGGGAGCTGTGGATGGATTTGAACTAGAAAGTTAAACTATTGCCCTCCTGACCACTCTTTCCTTTCTTCTTCAACTTGGAAGTATTTATAGCTTTTTTTGAAACAGCATAGTATCTTCCTGTTGTTGAATTTCCCATTAATTTCCAACCAAGAATTGATCATTTTCTTCTGTGCCTCTATTATAACAGTTTTCTACTGCTACCATTATTTGTTCTCTTTAAATGTGTGTACTATGAGATTCTAAGCAACTACAGCATAAAGATAATTTCATTTTTTTGTTTCAAAAAGTGTCTGCTCTAGGGTTGTTGTTTAATAAATATTAGTGAAGTGATTGACTGTGAGAGAATATTTGGATACATTATTCTATTGGAGTTGGGTAGATGGGAAGACTAAAGGTTTAAGTTAAGTTGCTTTGCATAATAGATTTTAGAACCTTTGCCCTGTCATGGCATATTTTTAACCCTTTGTGTACTACTGAATTGGTCAGCTTTAGCTCAAGGACAAGTTCATTGCTAAGGAAGTCAAGAAATTTTAATGAAGGAAAATATCAATTTATTAGCTGCATGCAAGGGAGATGTATTAAAATTAATTATTTCACTTTATCATTTTTGTACCAATAATTCTGCCATTTCATCATCATGTGCTGGTATTCTCAAGATCTTTGGGTTACGGTTAGGTAGAATTGGTTTACCCTATTCCACTGCTTATATAATGGTCTCTGTATTTCCCATCCTTATTTCTATAAGTGTCTGAGATTTAACCCAATTTTGTGCTATAGTAGCACACGCACACACAAACAGACTGGCCAATTCTGAGTGTATTAGGGTTGATCAGCCTCATGAATGCTGAAACTGGGAACTAGAAGACTCTGTGGCTCGCTCAGAAGTGTCTGTGGTTTCTCTTACAATGTTTGATTGTAACATAAGAGTAAGCTTTCTTGCTGATAATTTAAAGTACATGAAACTTTAGTTAAGGGAAATCGATTGGATAATGGGTTAAATCTTAAGTATCACAGAGAATATATTAGAAAATGTATAGCAATTATTCTCTAATTAAATTTTTAAAAATTCATTGAATTATTTATTTTCAAGATTTTGTTTGTATGTGTGCAGTTGGACCCAGGGGCTGAGTTCCATACCCTCAGCACTTTCATTTTGAAACAAGGTCCCTGTCCCTCAGTTGCTGATTCGGCCTTGAACTTGTGACATATCATCAGCCTTAGCCTCCCAAGTTTCTGGGGTGACAGTGTATGACACCATGTCCAGCTATTCTCTGTACTTTTAGTTTTATTCGATAGAAAAGATTTCCATGTTTCTTTTTAGCAGACATCATTCCAATGAGCTGTTCTGTTCAGCAATCCCAAGAGAAATGTGATTTTTAAAAATAATGCCTTCCTGCATCGTCAGAAGACATAATCATTTAAGGAGTGAAGCTAATTTTATTTCCTTTTTTAATTTTATAGACTGCATTTACTACATTCAGCCCCAGGGTAATTACAGTCATGCAACCCTTAAAACAATTTCACCATGACTTTTAAGGACAAACTCTACCACTTTCATTATAGAAACTGAACAGTATTCTTCCTCCTTTAAATTGCTCTCAGAAAAAAAGCACGTTTCTATGGTGAGTTTTGAGACATAATTTGCAGAATGCTGGCATTTTGGGGCTGAGGAAACAATTATTTCTTGTCCTTAATTATGTTAAAGTCATCTTTGTGAAACTATTCTCAGATCCATGGTGATTAGGATGGTGAAAGAGCTTACTTTTTTATGTAAAGATGTTAAGTCATTAAAGATCCTTTCTATCCCTAAATAAACAACTTATCTGTTATAGAGATGAACAATAATCAACTAAGTTAAACACACACATACAAACATACACACACAATTTATTGAATGCTTCTGATCATAACGCTTCAAGCCTTGAGAGTGTCTATAATGCAAAGACAAAGGGATTGTGAGTCCACCATCCAAGGTATCAGTATCATGTTGGGAAGTAGAAAAGATGTAAAGAGAAATAATGTCTGAGCTAATCAGTGCTTCAACAAAGAGTCACATGTATCTGTATATTGTAATACGAGCCAGACAATGTAGTACAACAATATGTGATATTGGTCACACAAAGAATCTTAGAAACTAACAGATTTCTCTCTTTTGTCAAAAGTCCCATGAAAGAAGTTAAGAAGATCCTTTGGAAATTAGAGCTTTGTTACCTACTCAAAAAAGGTACCAGGTATGATTAAAATACTGCTATGCACATCAAGGCACATTCCGGGCTACTGAAGCAACAGAATTCAGTAGCCGCAGAAGTTTGATATTCCTGCCACACTCTTCCTCTCAACAGGATAGGTAGAAGCTACTGCAGAATCTCAGATAATGTCCTGGGAAATTTGAGGGTGCAGATGGTTTTCTTCTGTACCCACAGATAATTATTACTTATAGAACTATGTAATGACAAGGTAGGGGTGGGGAGGTAAATAAAAGATGCCTATGTGTGTGATTTAAGTAATTTCATGGTCAGTGGTAATTAAGCATCAAATTTTAACAGGGATTTCAAAGTTTGCAAACTGGATCATGAATCAGAAAATCAAAAAATGTTATCAAAAGCGAAAATGTTCTTTGAAACATTTTAAAGAACCATTACCTTAGTAAAATGACTTGTTCCAAATTTACTTTTCTGAAACTTAGTTTTCTTTATAAAAATACTGAAAGAAGTAAAATTGTGTTTCTACTAGTTAAATTCAAGAACTGGTCAAAAGTACCATTTCCTTAGTCAAGCTCAGAAATAATTAGTTAATAGAAGGATAATGAGTTATTGATGATTTTTGGAACACACCTAAAAATTCAGCAAGAGCATTAGTAGATGATAAGTGGGAGGAATTCTCTTGAACTACTTTTCAGGCTGTTTATGGCAGTAGCCACATACTGTGTTACCATGAAAATTTCTTATTCTATATCAGCATAGGATGTTAGAGTCCAATTCCAAAAGCAAAAATGAAACAGTCCATTTCATATCCTAACTCATTCAACCGAACCATACCAATTGTTAACACAATGTATTTTGTATTCATTGAGCAGTATTTTGTACAAGAAAAAGAAACACTTAAGAAAATATGTCAAATATCCTATTGTATATCTAAAACCCTTACTGGGGTAGAGGCTGTTATGGTTTGAATGAAAGGTATTCCCCAACAGATCACATGAGATGATGCAGGAAGACTCAGAGGTAAAATGATTTGGTTATGAGAGCCTTAACCCAAGCAATGAGCTAATCCCCTGATTAACTGGTAACCCAAGGCAGGTAGGCTGTGGCTGGATGAGGTGGGTCATTGGGGGTGTGCCTTTGGGTTGTATATTCTGTATCTGGCATGGACTCTCCCTCTGCTTCCTGGAACCATGCCTTCTGCCATGATGTTCAGCCTCATCTCCAGCCCAGAGGAATGGGGCAAAACATCTATTGACTAAGACTTCTGAAATTGTGAGCCCTCAAATAAACTTCTCCTCCTAAAATTATTCTTGCCAGGTCTTTTAGTCACAGTAGCAAAAAAGATGACTAAAATAGAAATGTGAGAACAATAAAAATATTAAACATCTTATTTACTCTGTACCAGGTAATTACTTACAGGTAGTAAACACAACATCACAAGATAAGTATAAGATACCCATTTTACAGATGGCTAACAACTTGAGTCTTACATTTAGTAAGTGGCAGGTCAGGATTCAAACAGTTTGTCCCCAAAACTTATTCTCTTAACTAATACAATATACACTTGGTAATATTAAGACGCAAAAATGTGAAGTATTTAACTGTCACTTCTGTGGTTTATTTAAAGCACACCTTCCATATTTGTTTTTATTTCCTTCTAGTGAGATTGTTTTTAAAGTTTTCTTGTTGAGGAGGGCTTGATTTTGATAAAGAAAAAAAATTATCCTGACCCTTGCTTCAATGACAGTAAGACTTTATTAACATCTTTTTGATGGGTATATTACAGTAAACGACAGAGACTGGGATAAGTTCTGAATACCATAAAGTTAGCTGGGATTTATGAATTTGTGACCAAGGAGGAGAGTAAGGGAATCAATTGATGGAAATTACTAGCAGGAGACATTAAGGGCAAAGTATTCCTGTTGACCTGTCCTAACCAGGTTAGGCCAAGGACTTAGACATCAGAAGTGGGAGATGAAGAACTTGAGCAGATTATCAAGGGCAGGGAGATCTTTACTAACTGACTTATAAGATGTCATAGTAAAACTAGGCTAGCCAGGCAGAAGACACAACAGTGCAGGAGCAAGTCCTAGTGGAGAGGCAGGCTCAGCACAGCCTGGCAAATTTGACCAAGATGCGCACTTGTCAGTCATTCCTTTTGTTCTGGAGCTGTTTTTCTTTCCTTAGGACAAGGTAAATTCATTTTTCACTTGGTTGTGTTTTGTTCAATAATGGACGGCTGAACCATCTGTTGAGACTTGGCAGGAGAGGACAGTTGCTGGATGGAGCAGGACCTCAAATATGTAATGGGAGAGATTTGCATGGAAAAATGAAAACAAGGAATGCAGCGGACTCAAAGCCCAGTTTCCGAGTCTAGAGAAAAGACAGTTGAGAATATTTCTGGGCCAGACATGGTGGCACACACCTGCAATCCTAGCAATTTGGGAGGTTGAGACAGGAGGATCACAATTTCAAGACCAGCCTTGGTAACTTAGGAAAGACCCTGTCTAAAAAATAAAATAAAAAAGGCTGAGGATATAGCTTACAGGTAGAGATAGATGACTCCTAAAAGGTAGATGACTACCAAATTCCAGCGTCAGTACCTTAAACATTATTTGACTAGTTAATTAAGTAAGTTCCACAGGTTTAAAGCACCTTTAAGTGGGAGAGTGAGGACAGCAGAGGCAATTGGTCAGATTTTCTGGTTTGAATTTTGAATGTCTTTGGTGATGAACATGTGGGTGACAGTGGTGATTGTTTCCTGGAGTGGACCATGGATAAGGCAAGTGGCTGGTAAGCATCCAGAGCAGCCCTCACAGCTGCAGGCACTAAGTCTGCCCTGTCCATGGTAATGCTGAACTCCATGGCACTAGCAGGAACTCATCCAGCTTCAGCTTCTAAGGCTTCTTCAGCTCTTGGAGGTAAGGTGAGCTCCAAGACAGCTGAGGGTCCCCAATAAACACCAAAAAACTCAGGTTTCAACTCTCAGTGACACTATGTGCGGAGACAAAATAGAAATGTTAATTTGGAATGTTGCAGCCTGACACCAGTGGTAACTAGAAGAATGGGGGATTTAGTAAAGACTGACAAAATGCATAAGACATCAGGATGCAGTCCAATTTACAGGTAGATTACAAAGTGAAAGCAAAATGTAGCTTATCTAAGAGTGAAGAATAGGTCAAAGACAATGGACAGGACTAAATTTATTAACCTGCAAAGATGTGCTAAAGTTTTCTATTCAAATGTGATGATTTCTTCCTATAGTTATACCCTGTTTGGTAAGGATAACCAAGTAATGTTTACAAAATAAATATGATCTTATTATATTTGGCCATGAATATTTACAGAACTGCCGAAAGGATGGTAATTGAACACAGAGACATTTTAACAGTTGTTTTTGCCAACTTTTTCTTAAGTGTTCTCAACGTTAGACTTGAGAGCAAGGGTATGGACACTTACAGTGTCTACACATTTGGATGAAATCCACAGACATCCTCTTGAAAACCTCCAATGTTCTAAGTTTCCTGGGCCTGCTAGGAAGTGACCTTATTTACTCACCCACTAGACTACATCAAGTATAAGGCTGATACTCTTAGTGCTTTTTAAGCATTAATATTGGATTCAAAATTCAACCTTAATTCTAAAAAACTGCCTGGTCATATCTGAGTCTACAAGTCATTTTTCTCAAAATATAAAATTGCAATCAAATTCTTTCCTATATTTATAATCAATTTTTCCATTTATGTCTTATTACAAAGCAAACTGATTCTTATTAAAATCATGCATCTAAATACATTTCCATTAAAATTCAAACATCAATAAGAGTTCCCGAATTCTGTAGGCATAGTGAGAGAGAAATAGTGTTTTGTTTACATTTACTGAAGAATAATCTACTAATTGCTACAAATTATAGACAGCTTAAAAAGAAAGACAAAGCGTTCCTTATATATACAAAATAAACAGTAGGGCTGGAAAGATGGCTCAGCAGTTAAGAGATACCCTGGCATGTGGGAGGACCTGGGTTTGAACCCCAGCACCAAATGCAAGTGTCAGAAAAATTTTAAAAAGAAGATGAAAAAATAAATAAAATTGACTTTCTCTCACTTTCTCCCTTTCTCTCTCTCTGAAAACAAGAAGAAATAAAGAAAATAAAACAGTAAAGAACCAACGATAACCCCCACTCAAAGCCATGAAAAATCATAGCAATTCTTAATCAGTTTCTTCATTATCATGTAATTTAATAATTGCATTCTTTGTTGTTGGCTTATTGATTTCAAGAATATACCAGTTTCCAGTTGGAGATCTTGGAAATTCTTGCACTAGTCCAATGGATTTGTCTCAAAATTATTTATGCAATTTCACCAGGAGTCTGTATTCCAGAGTAACTGTCATAGTTTTACAAAGAAAAGATTACTATCCTACTGTTATTTGCTACATATTTGTCAAAATTAAATGAATGTGAAATGATTTGGTTTAGTTTCTATGTTTTTGGAAATTTAATAAATAATTGATGGGTCCACCACAGTGGCTCAGCAGTAGAGCATGTGCTGAGCATTTGCGACAACCTGGGTTTGAACCCCTGCATCACACACACAACTAAGTGTCAATAAAATGAAAAACAGATGAAAAGATAAATAAAATTGATCCTCTCTTTAAAAATAAAAAGAAATAATTGACACAAGGCTTCCTTTTATCTCAAAACCAATCAGAAAGAGCCATCAAGACGGGAAGCAGACAGTGCCACCATGGAAGAGCACAGAGCAATCAGATTGAAAAAGGAGGGTTTTGATCAAGCTTCTAGAGTATACTTAAAATCTGAAGTTTGAAACTTACCCTTCAGGGATTGTTGAAATGCAAGATAAATAAACAAAATTTGAGGCTAGCCTACATAAAATATGGTAATTTCTTGACTGATGCACTCAAGATGTCCTGGAATAGCTTGAGCTTCCTAAATTCCTGAATTCAAGAATTTGGACCTCAACCTTTATTGATCATGTCTGCTTGAATTGTTCCTTGTCTTCAAAGTTATATTCTATCCATATAGTAGCTAAGATGATCATGAGTAGCTCCAGGTTGAGCTACCCGAAACAAAAGAAGAAATATATATGAAAGAAAAATCGTGTTTGATTATGGATGCAGCAAATTTTACTTAAATTCACATGGAACATCTAAGTAAAGATTTGCCAAGTAAACATTTGACTACATTGGTCCCCAAGAGAGAAAGAAAGTGCAAATAAATATTTGAAAGTTCTGGAGAATTTTGAACTAATTTACTGAACTTCAGTTTCCTCATCTGGAAAATGGAACCAATAACTATGAAGACTTCACAGAAATGTTGTAAAAGTGAAATGTTAATCTATGTAAATAATTTAGCCCAGTACATCACAGATATTAATAACCCTTAACTGTCATAATTAGCATGTTAATTTTGATCTATTAATAGCATATTAGTTCCCCTCCATGTGTGTTCCTCAGATAAGTATTAGTCTGCAAACTGTTACTACTCCAAAATGAGGGAAATTCTGAAATTGAGAAAAAGCATTTTTGTAATTCTATAGTAATTGGCCAGAGTAATTTTAAACCTATTGAATCTAATAGTAAAAAGACTCTTGTATTTTATACATATTTGGTCTTTCATTCCATTTTTGTAGTAATCCATATTTATTGGATTTTACAAAAAACATCCATCTCTGGTAGATTTAAGGAAAATAAAAAATACTGATCTAGACTAGATATAGACATCAAGTGGCCTTTTGCATATATCTAAGAAGTTGGTGGTTTAGGCTTATAAGTCACAAGAACATAGCTGATATCTAGTATTTTCTTGCCATCTGCAGTATTTCCTTCTCTGTATAATATACAATATTTGTACAGAGGGTATCTATCTCTACTGAGGGTAAGCAATATTTCTTACATTTTTAAACATCTTACTTTGTCAAAAAGTTTAAGAAGAGTTTGCCTACAGACTCACATATAATTATAAGGACAATGATAATAATCATGCACTACTTGGTGAAGTATTATGGGGTTGCTTTTACTGTTGACCTGGCTCTCATGTGGAGTTTTTATTGCAACTCTGAAGTCACATGATGGGGAACATTTGTGGCAAAGAAATTATAGCCTTCCATATCCTCAGGATGAATGAGCATAATTGAGAGTGGCTTTAGCTCTACCTACACAATCACTGAAAATGCAAGTCTGAGTCATTTCTCCATTATTTCTTCTCTGCAGAGCTGTGAGTTTGCCTTTCTTTCCCTCTTAATCAACTGGTAGTTATGGCATTCTGTAGGCAGAGTCTTAATAACTAGTTTATGAGCATAAGTAATCAGAACTGCATATTGATTAAATTTAAATTATAATAAAACAAGATTTTAAGAAATCTGAGAGGAGGGTTCCCTGAATCAAGCCAATTAGTTTTTTATTGAACTTAGAAGATTTGTGATTTTCTACCATGCTTCTTTTCTCCTCGGTGATTGATGTCACCTATAATTTAAAAAGGAAACAAAGAAAATACGCAATTTCAATGTGCAATAAACTACACATTTACTCATGTTAAATTATCTCATTTCAGGAAGGGTTTTATTTTTCCTGCAACTCTGAGCTTGTGGTTTGGATTTTTCCTATGTGATATTTTAATGTCGCTACAGCTTGTATTTTCTTAACAGATTTTTTTTTCTAACACAAACTTGAAAACACCTTTTGATTTCAGATTTCATAATTATCCATTGAAGCTATCTAGTCCCCTTTTCATAGCAGAGCATTTTCTTGTAGGAAGCAGTGAAGGTGATATATTTATTAGAAAGATAAAAAGTCTTTGATAAATTGAGTGTGATGCGATCTTAGGTATTTAACGAAGGATGGGTTTGAATGTCTTTTATGCATATAGGAATAATGGTGGTCTTATTAATTTCACTGGTGGCTTTGTGAGATGAAGATCACATGAGATAATGGATAAAAAAATCAGCTTCATGCATTAACGTATTCAGAATTCAAAATATTAACATTTTCTCATCAAAGAGACTCTGGGATGGCAGTTTTTCCTCACAAAGAATGATAAATTAATGCCATGGAAGCAATGTAGACTTTTATGACCTTGTAGTCAACAAGCAATATATTAATAGGGAGATTCTTATTCAAAGGCCGATTTTTTTTTCATTACATTTTGACAGACTGGGAGTTTCTTCCATTCTTTGCTTCAATCCTTATCCCTTTGGTTTTTTTTTTAATTTTTTTTTATTTTTGAGCAACCTTACAAGATTTTAACAAAACAATATAAAATGTGTATAAGATGTGTATATATTCTGGACATTGCAACTATCCCCAGGAGTGCCCCCCCCAATTACCCTCCCTTATCCCTCCCTTCCCTTTCCCATTATAGCTCTAAAAATAGTATTAGTGTAAAGCATTACATCTTATCTGAATTTAACTCATGTTTCTAGACCAACTTTCTCATTGTCCAGCGTCTAGTCCCTACCTCCACAGATGAGTGGAGACAATCGACCCTTAGATCTCTGGGTTAAGCTGATTTTACTCATCATGATCTCTTCCATAACCATCCATTTACCCTCGAAGGCTGCAATGTCATTGTTTCTAATTGCTGTGTAATATCCCTTTGGTTTTAATTTGGCTCCTTTTCAAATCAATGATTCCACAACCACAGCACATACCCCTGAATAGAAGTAAGGAGGCTTCTTCTTTATTAAAAATAAAATAAGAATCTGTGATTACTTAAATTTTCCTTCAATTTGCTCAGGTGGGTGGCAATTTCTACCTTCTCAGTAGTGGTAGTGGTTCAGGGGAGACCTATTTGCAGCAGAAGCTAGTACAACCATGGGTGGGGCAATTTCCTTTGGCCAAAGGCAGGCACTTCTGTCTTTTATGCTTTTTTAAGTTCATTTTCTTTTTGACTCCAAAAGTAATTACTATCTTGTGTTTGTTATTTATCATTCTTTTAAATCATTTTCAGCACTTAGCAATAATATACAACTATACAAACACACTATATAATGTACATTATATGCAATGTTTGTTTTAGTCAGTTCTTCATTGCTGTGACAAAAAGACCTGACAAGAACAATTTTAGAAGAAGAACAGTTTATTTGACACTCAGGGTTGCAGAGGTGTCATCCATACATAGCTGCCTTCCTTGCTCTGGGACCAAGTGAGTCAGATCATCAAGGAGGAAGGAGGTGGCAGAAAAAAAAAACAAAAAAACAAGCAGCTCAGGACATAGTCATCAGGAAGCAGAGACTGCTCCATTCATCAGAACAAACTATGCCCCAAGGGCATTTCCCAATGACCCACCTCCTCCAACCAAGCCCTACCTGCCCACAGTTACTGCCCAGTTAATGACTGTCAGTGGATTAACACACTGATTAGATTAAGGTTAACATAACCCAATCTTTTCACCTCTAAACTTCCTTGCATTGTCTCACACATGAACTTCTGGGGACACCTCATATCTAAACCATAACAATGCTACCATGTAATATTCTACAATGTATTACATCTTATACAAATAATATTACTATGCATTGAAATCTATAATTTTCTTTATTGAACAATATTTTTTGAGGTTTATCTAGGTCAATTACTAATGATAGTTATATAAGTAGATTTCTGTAGCCTTTTTATCTATTCAGCTATAATGGATAGTGGGATATTTATAGTTTTATACTTTTATAAACCATAATGTGAAAAATATTCCTTTGTATATCTGTCTCCTTTCTTATTCCTCTGAGTTTTTCAGGAGCCTATAATTAAGAAAAGAATTACTTGGTGGAAGGAAGTTATATGTTTCCTGCTTTACCCAATATTATAAAATATACTTTAAAATAGTTATACCAATTTATACTCACCCAGTATGATATGAAAATTCCAATTTTGTAATATTTTTGACCATACATGGCATTTTCAAGCCTAACAAAAAAAGGCTTATGGGCATGATTTGATACATTAAGTTTTTAATTTCTAAGATTTAGTGAAATTGATTATATGCTCTGTTTTCTTCTTTGACTATTTATGTTATATTTCTTTTAAATTGTCTGTTCATGTTTTCTGTTCATTTATTTCACTTGTTTTTTATTTAGTTATAAGATATGGGGGAAGAAAGAGACATTTATGTATAATGGACACAATATTTTCAGTTTTCTTTTCTGCTATTGTCATTATTTTTAGTGTTTTCTTTTTCAGAGTTGAGGTCCGAACTCGGGGTGTTGGGCGTGCTAGGCAAGCACTCTGCCACTGAGTTAAATCCCCAACCCCTTAAAATCATTTTTAATATTATCTATTTACTTATTATATGGAAATTTTATTTCCAAATAATCATTTTAGTGCATTAGTTTTTGCCTTACAATTTATAAATTTTGTCTTTCTAATTCTCAACCCTCTGACATTTAAATATGCTCTTATATTTACTTTTGAAAAATGATTTAAAAGTTTGCTTTTTCAATCAGATGTTTATTATAGCTACAAACTCTTTTAGTGTACTATGTAAAGTACAGATCCATATAAATTACCAATTATTAGATAATTTTTAAATAATTTTACTTCTGATATCTTATTGAGGTTTATTTAATATATACATGAGTCATTTTTTAACTTTTCTTCATAGTTTGATTACTCATCAATTTGTTTGTCTCTGTACCAATACCATACATTTTAATTACAGGCATGTTATGCTTTTTGATTTCATAGTAGGGCATATAGATAAATAGGGTAAACTTTCTCCTTCTATCCTTTTCTTTAAAATTTGCTTTACTAATCTTGGCTTTGTGGTGACAAAAGCGGCATAGAATGATAGATGATGGACAGATAGATGCTTGAAATGGTCCTTGGAAACCCTATGGGGGTGGGGCTGGAGTGGTATCTCTGCAGTATCACACTTGCCTGGCATAAGCGAGGACCCAGATTCAAACCACAGCACCACATATGCAACTAAGTGTCAGAGCAACAACAACGACAAAAACAGATGAAAAACTAAATGAAGTTGATTCTTTCTCTCTTTTTTTTTTCTCTCTCTCTCCTTTAAAAAAAAAACTATGGGGATTTTAACAAACTTTATATTGGTTTTATTCAATATTTTAATTAGGAAAAGACCAATAACTTTATATTATTTCATACTTCTTATCCGTGATTCCATGATGACACTGTGTCTTTGCTCTACTGCTGATTACACTATAAAAAAAGCCTTTATATCCTTTGATAATATTTCATAATTTTCTCTGTAAAGGCTTACGATTTTTGTTAGGTATTTCCAGGGTACTTTGATATTATCTTTTAAATGGCAATGTGAAGGCAATATTCTTTCTTATTAGAAGCCATAAGCACAGCCCTAGGCATCAATTAATAACCAGACTTACAAAAATCTTTCTGACATTATAATCAGATGTTTATATGTCCGTCCTCTAATAGCTTATAAACTCCATGGGTGTCAAATTGTGGGACTTCAATAAATGTCAGATATTGGATGGATGACCTAATGACTACATTTCAGTTATTGTTTCTGTATGTTATCAGGAAATCCTTTGTGGTCCAGTTCTCTCTGGTGTTACATAATCTATCAAATGAGGTTTGGTGAGAAATTAAAGCTCTTAGGGTCTTTGAAGGGCAATAGATTTTCTTGGTGTTGCAGTGTGGACTTGACTGACTGAACTGGAAAGTACTGTATAGATCTTTTCCCAGCACAGGATTTATGGTTTGAATCTGTGTCAGATCTCTAGTTCTGCAGCCTTAAAAGTAACTGCAGCCTTGGTGGATTTCTTTTGCTGACTGGTCCTTTGCTGAGATGAACATGTTTAGAGGTGGCCACACTGCCAATCAGGGACAAGTTGGGAAGCAGAAATGATCTGAACCTGTCCATGCAAACACTAAATCTCTAGATGTTTCTCCAAATCTTTTCCACAATGCATTGCTTCCAGATTTATTTTGTACCAACTCTGTTGCAAGTCACCACTGGGGAGGTTTGTCTACCTGTCAGGTGCAGCTTGGGAACTCATGAATTCTCCTTCCAGAGCAAGGATAACATTAATGAATGGGGGAAAACAGTGAAAAGCGATGTAAAATTTTAATTTCAATAAAATTGCAAGAACAAGCATTGACTTATTCTGATTGCCCTTTTAAATTTGGACAAAAACCTTCTCAAATAAGAGGATTTTTTGCTTTCGATGGGGCTTTTGAATAATGGATATAATATTCTTTGGAATACTGGTAATAATGCATTAAGTTTGTAAAGAGAGTATTTACCAAGATCTCACAGCAATATTTTAAAAACATTTTTCTTCTTCTCAGTGGTCCTTTTATAGGAAGTTCAAGTTCCTGGCAAACCATATTTTTGTAGTCTATATCCTTTAGTTTTTCACTAATTCTGTACTCCACGAATTTGATGTGCATGTTTCTAATTTTATTTTTATTTCATTGCAAGAAATAATTAAATAGTATTCTGATGCACACATAAGGAAAGGCAATTATAGTATAAAAATTCTCTCACCAGAAATGAATATTTTCTTTTACTAAGCAAAATGAAAGGAAGCATATTAAGGTAGTCAGGATGTTTGAACCTGAAAATATGGATATCTCTGTTTCCCTTAAATATTCTAATATACTAGCATAGGAAGGAAAGCAACTTCTTTGGGTAACAATAAATGATTATCTGTGACAGCAATAAAATTCCTATTTTCAATATCACCTTGATAATAACAATGGACATTGATCAAATATATTCTAGAAGCTACTTACATTATTTAGTTTAATGCTCAAAAATTCCTCTTAGATAGGTGTTTTAAATCATCATTTTACAGATGAGAAACGAAGGCATAAAAATCTAAATTGTCTCCCTGAGATTACAGAGCTAAAAATAATTGATTCCAGCTTCAGACTGATGCCTTGGTGATTTTCAGGGCAATAATTTAAATTACTGCTCTACATTTTCTTTCCTCAAGAAATTATTAGCAGATCTATGTAGAAAACTACATAAAAATTACGTTAAAAAGTACTACGTATTGGACATCACGGGTGAGAAAAAAAGATCATAAAAATCGCATTTCTAGCTGAGCATGGTGGTGCACGCCTGTAATCCTAGCGACTCCAAAGGCTGAGGCAAAGAAAACTGAAACTCGCTGTCAACCTCAGCATCTCAGCGAGGCCCTAAGCAACTTAGAAAGACCCTGCCTCAAAATAAAAAATAAAAGGGATGGGGATTTGCTCAGTGGTTAAGCACCCCTGGGTTCAATCCCCAATATCCATCCCCCATATGATGCTTATTTCTATAAATAGTTAGAATAATTTGGATTCATTAAACACTTGGGGTTTTATGTCCATTTTTTTAGAGACCTAGATTCAATCACATGTTGAAGAGAGGATAAACTGCATTTGATTGTCACAATGGCCAAGTAGGAATTCTTCTTTGCAGGTGTGTCGTCAAGCTGATGGAAAAAGAATATCTCTTGTATCAATCACAAATCTCACTTTTGGTTTTGACCACTGTGACTTTTTTGGGGATCCACAGCCCACCACTTATTTATTTTTGTCTCTTTCTCTGTCTTGTTTTCTTCATGTCTATGTGTGTTCCTTTCATATATTTTTTAATATCCAAGGCTATTGTAGATGCATGATTAAACTGGTTTTATTTACTCACTTTTTAAATAATTTATGAAAAGGTACTTAAATGCAAAAATCACCTCCTTCAAATGAGAAATCAGGTATCACATTGATGACTTTCTAATTATGCTGCAAAGTGGTTTGATTCTGCTCTTGAACAACTAGCAGTGAATTCTTCCTGGTGTCTGAGATTGAACTCTTGCTATCATCCTGCTGGTCTCCTTTGTTTGCTGTTGATAAATCTTCTCATATTTGCTGTTTCCAAGCTCTTCATTCTCTGAGCTGGCTGGGCTGTGTATGGAACTAGATGTCTGGCATCATCCTGGCTTCTCCAGAGGGCTTAAAGTGCACAGTGTGAAGCATCCAAGCAGGAAGGGATCAGTGTGTTTAGAGTGCAGGGACTTCACTAAGAGCTTTTACTTTCTTTTTCTCTCTGCTTCCCACTCTGGCAAAACTGTTTACTGTGGCTAAAAGGGATGTTGAAACTTGATTTAATGGAAAGGTTTAACACAAATCTTCCCTTTGGAAGGATTAGATGCACTTGTAACTTTGGCAGAAAAGTCACCCAGGAATAACTATGCTATTGTTGAAAGGCCAAAGGGAGGAAAACTCAGTTTTTCAGTTGAGTACCTAAAAAAAAAATTCTTCCAGTTATAAATCATCCTTGGAAAAACTATTATGAAAAGAAAATAATTTAAGCTAGTGTCTTAGGGTACGAATTTGTTAACTCGAGTTACAATGTTAATCACTGGAATTCTGATAATTCAAAGCCATCTTGGTATTTTTTTTTACCTGAGTTTTTTTATTACTCATCTTTCTCAGAAATAAAATCATGGTATCCAGTATTCAATATTAAAGGGAGGCAATGAAAATAGGACGGTATGTGTATATATTGCCTTGGAGCTAGAACGTCTCCAAGTTACTAATAATTTAATGTGAGTTTTAAATTTCTGAATTCAAGCTACACAGTTTTTGGAGACTATCTTGTCTAATCACTAAGCAAAAATTCAGAATGCTGGCGAGTATGTCCAATGTTGGAGGCAGTTTTCATTCTTTTGGCTACTATTTCCAATGTTGGATGAAATTCTCATTCTGTAACTTTGCTTTTGCCAAGGAATATGGAAACTTACTTTTGATATCAAATTCCCCATTTATTAGAAGCACTTCATAAAGGACAACCAATCCCCATTTCATTTTCAGCCTCCTATCATATTAAGTATATGATCAAATGATTAAGAACAGCTGGAAAAGATATTTTAAGACCTCAATGATCTTTTTTCAAAAAAAAATTCTCTTCTGAAAATTTCTCAACAGAATATTTTTTTTGAAAGCAGAGAAACAGATGATGCACAAGGTGCCAAAGATGAAGAGCTACCTGTTTGATACAAGGGAGCATGATGATCTCTCCAGATGTTTTTTTCAGCATCTTATTTTAAAAATACCCTTCCTTGCTGATGGAAAGTGAATTCTGAAAATGCTCTTTCTGTAATTATTAGTGGTAACTCTTTCCTCAGAAAAAATCCTTCACTCACTATTTGGAGGTGTTGAGATAAGATGGAGTTGGCCTCACAACCCTAGGGTCAAAAGGTTATGCACATGCCCGTATGGGGCTCTTTGCAAGAGGAAGGAAGGGGGCTTAGCTTGCCCTCTTCTCATATCTTTGGGTGAGAAGTTTACAAGATTGCCAGCATCTGCTACTTTCATGTCCACTCTGAGATTTTTCCTTCCTTGGTGAATGGATTTTTCCATTTATAATTTGAGAGCAAAAGAAGTTCTATGAGCCTTAGGGATTACTTACTTTAACACTGAATATCCTTCCTTTTGTGAGAACTTTCTCATACGTATGCTGGTGTTTTTCTTTGTGGACTCATATACTCTCATTTTATTTTCTCATAGAATACATAATGGAACTCACACAGGCTTTCAAATTCATGAATACAATACTCAGTTGACAAGAACACTACAAAAGCCTTGAAAAGCCAGAAGACATTAGTTTTATCAGGAGTCTTTATTCACTTTCAGAAATGTCATCAGTTATTTAATCTTTGCAGAGTTTTCAGTGGTTAATTGCTAAACATTCCTCTTCTTTGCACTGCAAATAATTCTTCTTTAAAAAATAGTGATTTTTATTTTATTATTTTTTGGCACAAGGGATTGAACTGAGTTATATCCCTAGCCCTTTTGGTTTTGAAACAGGCTCTGTTTAAGTTGCTGAGGGCAGTCTTGAACTTGTTATCCCTCTGCCTCAGCCTCACAATTTGCTGGAATTAAAGGTGAGTACCATAACATTTGGTGATGAAGAACAGTGACATTTCAATCATATACATGTATGTGTACACACAAACACACACACACACACACACACATCCTCCACCAAATAAATGCATTTCTGTTATTGCCCTTGTTCATCTTCAATTTGCTTCTTACAATAGAAATAATAACCCAAATGATTTTTGTTAACGTTACTGGCCTTGAGCATTGAATTCATTAATTATCCACAGTATTCTAGACAGTTCAGATGATCAGAAAACATGGGTTTTTAATTATTCTGAAAAGGGTTTATTAAATTTGAAAGAAGTGGCCAGCTTGACATGCATCATGTGGTCTGTTTCTGCCTCGTTACCTAGACTATTAGATTGCAAGTAAAGAATATTTAAATACCTATTCATTATCTAATTGCTAAAGAAGCCTGATGTATTTAAGTTGCCAGCTTACTGAAAATATATGATAAATCAAGAAGTAACTGAATGATTGATTCATCTCCTCCAGGGGAAAAAAATAAAACATAAATGTGTCAAATACAGTTACAGAGAATTGATGTTTTATATAACTCCTTTTGAAGTTGAAATTAAATTTCCTTAAAAGGTTATATTAAAAAGGAGATGGGATGGAACCATGAACCAACACAACATTACTCTAATAAATCTGGAGGGAAAATAAATTTTGAAAACTTTTCTGAAGTGTGATATTAAATTGATTTATTCAGTCCTAAGCAGTAATTATGGAATATGCTTATCTAGAAAACCTCTGTTTCTATTGATCCTCATGTCTGCTGATGAAAAGCTCATAATTCATTACATTCTTGAAGCTCAGAATTGTTAGAATTATTTATGATGCATGGTTTGGGGGTAGTAACTGAGGTAGATGGAGTGATACTTTTACAAAGCAACATGCTGGCTGTTTTTTTGAGCCAAGTGAGTAGCAGATGGATCCTGGCAATGGCACACACTTTAAAAAAAAAAAGGCAGGTTTCTTGGAGGGTTTTGGAGAGCCATTCCTTTACCTGGAAACTAAGAGATGTACGAGTTTTAAATTTTTCTGATCCAGGTTTCCACTGGGGAGTTTTGTTGGTTAAGGAGGAATAACCCTTTCTGTATCTGCTTACTTGAATGAGCAAAATACGCAGACTTTCTAATCCTATGGAAATAGAGTTCTACAGATTTGGTTCCTATACACCCTACAAGGGCATACCAATAAACAGTATTGTAAAGAGTCATTGAATCCTTATAGTGTTGACCTAGCCAAATGTATGTTTTCAGTAGCCAGACACTACGACTTGAATTTAGACTACCTGTTATTCTTCATTTGAAAGCAATATTGCATCTTGAAGGCACTTTTAAATCTATTCCCTGTTTACTGCTTTCTATTTCCGTTGATGGAACAAAAATCTATTCAGTTACCTAGCAATAAACATGAATCTTTTTTGACTCTTTCTGCTCTCTTACCTTTTCTATCCAATTAGTCATAATGTCTCCTTAAGTCTGACTTCGTATGTGTCACCCATCTGTTCATTTCTTTCAATTTCCATGGACACTCCCATTTTAGGATTTCTTTTGGGCAATAGCTATCATCCCCTAACTGATCTCCTGGCTTCCAGTTTCTTCCTAAGCCAACATTTTCTACTGCCAAATTAATCTTCCTAAAGCACAGCTCTAATTATGTCATTGTCTAACTCAAAAACTTTTAATAGCTCCCCTTTGACTCATAAATTAAATTTAAATTCTTCTAGTGGGCAATCATGATTGTGTGTAATTTGAATATACCAACCTCCCTTTTGAACTTTTCCAACCACTAATCTACTGCTTGGTTTTGTCAACCAGATCAAGTTTATGTATTGCAATTTTATACACACCAGTTTATTTTAATTTAGCATTTTAGACATCTCTCTAGTTAATAGGATTAATAAAAAATTACCATCTACAAAAATGACATCTGCAGTGATTATGGTATCTTCATTATAAAATGGAAAGTTTACAAATTTGGAGGAAATAATTGTTTATCAATTTGTCTTTATCAAACACTAACAATTCTGTGCTTACTTTTCTTTTGTTTACCAAGGGTGTGTGAATAGTCTCCATTATGGTTGAGATATATATGTCCCCAAAAATCTCATATGTGAGACAATGCAAAAGGTTTAGAGGTAAAATGATCGGGTTATGAGACCCTCAACCCAATCACTGGGCTAATGCCCTTATAGGGATTAAATGAGTGGTAGCTGCAAGCAGGTAGGGTATGGCTGGAGGAGGCAGGTCACTGGGGGCATGCCTTTGAGGTACGTATTTTGTAAGCTATGCTTAGTTTCTCTCTGCTTCTTGGTGGTCATGTCCTCACCTGCTTTCCTCTGCCACACTCTTCTGCCATGATGTTCTGCCTTATCTTGAACCCAGAGTAATGGAGTTGGCCTTCTATGGACTGAGACCGCTGAAACTATGAACCCCCAAATAATCCTTTCCTCTTCAAAATTGTTCTTGACAGGTCTTTTGGTCATATTTGTGAAAAAGCTGACTAAGACAGTGTAGAAACCACAAAACAAGATTATTTAGCAATCATGCACTGTGCTTTTGACCTGAAGTAGTGTCACTTAGATGTTAAATGTTTTTTGAGGGAAGAAACTGTGTGTCATTCTGTAGATCATTAAGGCCCCATGCACTTGAGAAAATCTCAATAATTTCTTTGGTACAGCTTGCATTATGTGTGCAGATCTAATGAGAACCACATGGTGGACCTAGGAGTGTTTTACTATGAGCAATCCTCTGGTTATTCAATGTTGAATCAACATGTGTCCATGATTGAGTTCTTAACTAGGCTGTGATTGAGAGGAAAAGAACTGGAAGAATAATAAATTCCTTTCAAAGTGTTCTTTCATGTCATGAATTTGATTATGTTGAAAGTCAAATCATTTTACACTATTCAGATGGAGATACATAGTTAAAAAGTACATGTTTTTCAAATGCTCAGGGCACATATATTTTAAGAAGAAAATTGTATTTAAAATTCATCTTGTCCTCAAAATTAAAATTTTTATAAATTGAGAATCCACAGTTATTTTTTTCTATATAGAAGAAAACTTGTAGCAGTAGTGAATGGGCCATGTAGTGTTTGTTGTAACCACTTAGATTGGTTTGTTATGGGGTAAAAGCACCCATATATAATGTGTGAATGAATGAGAATGGCTATGTTCCAACAAAACTTTATATAGTGGTACTAAAATTTAAATTTCACATAATTTTGCCATGGTGTGAATTTCACTTTTCTTTTGAATTGTTTCAACCATTTAAAAGCATAAAACTAATTCTTATTTATGGGCCATGCAAAAGAAATGATAGATCACCAACATCAATATAAATGTTTCATGAGCATAGATAGCTGAACATTTTGGTGCCATTGATATAAAAAGTTGTAAATAAAAATTACGGTAGTTTTTATCAATTCGAAATGAAAGGATTGTCTTTGTTCTTAGAAACCAATGCTGTAAATAGATCTCTTTCTCTACTTGTAACTATTTCTAAAATTGTTCTTAACTGTAAGAATTCTGTTTAGGAATCACTATTTACAGGGTAGAGTGGAGAGACATTGATTTTCTCTGTGTCAATCAATATTTAGATATCTAATTGATTTTGTGGATTAGATTTAGTTGGAGATCTAGGTAGACTAACCTGTGCTGTAGGGGAGGACTTTGTCTTAAATTATGCTTGGTGTTTCTAGGTTCAGTGTTTTGTATTCAAAGCCTTTCAAGTGGTTTGATAGTCCATCTCTGAAAGGAATGCACTTATCTACATTTTAAATATTTACATAGGGAGAAGGGACTTGGAAGAAATTTTATTTACATTTTTTCTGGGAAAAGTCAGTTGCATTTTCCCTTCTAGCTGAATCCATAATTTTATTTTATTTTTTATTAGATGGATATAGAGATACAATTGAGGGGGAAACTTATCAAACATTCAAAAACCAATGTATATATACTTAGTTATCCAGAGCTAATGCCATATCATGGATGCCCTGCTTGGGTTCCCCCTGTTGCTGTTTCCCCCAGAACTCCTGAGTTAAATGGATATCTTGTGGAGGGCAGAGATCTCCTTCTGAGATGATTCCCCCATATTCCCACCCTCCAGTCTCCTAGGAGTTCTTCCGCTACCCTCCAGGCCCCATCCCCCTCCCTACGCCTCCAAGTGTCCTAGGGAGTCATCTCCCTATTGCATTGAGAATCATACAGTTTGAAGTTATTATTAGCTTAGCCATCTAACATAGTGCTTCCCCATGTATTCTAGCTTCCATAGATGAGAGATACCATTTGGCCCTTGAGTTTCTGAGATTGGGATACTTCACTTAGCATAATTCCTTCCATCTCCATCTATTTGGCTGCAAAAGCCATAATATCATCTTATCTAATGGCCGAGTAGTATTCCATTGTATATAAGTACCAAAGTTTTTGTATACACTCATCGAGTGAGGGGCATCTGGGTTGGTTCCATAATCTAGGTATAGTAAATTGGGCTGCTATAAACATTGATGAAGGCACATCACTATAATATGCTGATTCTAACTCTTTTGGGAAAATACCCAGGAGAGGGATAGCTGGGGCATAAGGTGGTTCCATCCTTAATTTTTTGAGGATTCGCCACACTGCTTTCCATAGTGGCTGAAGCAGTTTGCAGTCCCACCAGCAGTGTAACAGTGTTCCTCTTTTTCCACATCCCTCCAGCATCTGTTATTGTTAGAATTTTTCATTTTTGCCATTCTAACAGGAGTGAGGTTGTATCTCACTGAAGTTTTGATTTGCATTTCCCTCATAGCTAATGATGTAGAGCATTTTCTGATATATTTATGGGCTTTCTGGACTTCCTCTGGTGAGAAGTTTCTTTAAAGATCCATAGCCCATTTATTGATTGGATTATTTGTGAGTTTGGTGTTTAGTTTCTTTAGTTCCTTGTATATTCTGGATATTAGCCCTCTGTCTGAGGTGTAGCAGGCAAAGGTTTTCTCCCATTCTATAGATTCTCCCTTGATGCTCTTGACTAGATCTTTAGCTGTGCAAAAACTGTTTAGTTTGCGAATCCATAATTTTAAATGAACATGTTCAGGTAGTATCTTTTTTTTTTTTCCTGTTCCTTTCTTCACAGTGTTGTCCTTGGGGTTTTCTGTTCCACCTTAGGTGAACAGATCTAATTTGGCCTTAAAATATTAATTGCAGTCTCTGGTGAAAGGATAAAATTTTCATGTCTGAAGGATACCTATAAAAACACATGCACAAAATGCGAACCTCATTACTTCCCCATAGGACTCAGCTCTCACTTCTTCTAAATTCTTAGAAGCGAAGGGAAGCCTGCTCTTTGGTTTGAGATTATGGCTTAAGTAAAAAATTGTCTAGCATTAAATGTTTAAGTTCTGAGGTTATTTGCAGACTTTGTGGCTAAATCACATTGCAGAGCACTCATATTTAGAAAAACAAGCAGCAGATTGTATAAGAAAGAGACCTTTTATTCACATGTTTTTTTTATACTTCTTTTCCATCAAAACCTTTCTCTATATCTTTTTCTTTCTTTTTTTCTGTACTCTGGAATGTAGAATAGCCATCTGTGCATTATTTATGTTCCTGTTAGAACTGTTGAAGGTTCAAATTCCTAATGTTGATATTGAAAGGAAAAGATTCAAATATAACCAAACTCAAGAGCATCCCTTTACCTGAAGGTTCTAACTTTTATTATGAATACCTTATATATGAATAGTGCTACTTTTTTCAGCACTGGGGAATGAACTCAAGGGGTTGCACATGGTAGGTAAGTACTCTACCAATAAGTCCCAACCCTACCACTTTTTAATTTTTAAATTTCAACCAGGATCTTTCCATTTCCCACGTTGGCCTCTTACTTGCAATCCTCTTGTCTCAGCCTCCTGAGCAGCTCAGATTATAGGTATGCACCATGCTGCTCAGCAATACTTCCATGAACAGCTCCCTTATACTTTTGAAAGTTTATTTTTAAATGTATTTAGAGGATTACATTGTGAAAAATGCTGGTATGACAGACTTGATTAGCTCTTCAGGTTGCTCTAATCTTTCATCTGTTTATTCTTTGAACAATCACATATGATGTCTGAGCTAGTCATTTTGCAGGCTCTGATACATACCAAAACAAACAGGAGGGTTCTGCTTTAAAAATGCATAATCTGAAAAGACAAAAAAAAAAAAAAAAAACGAAAGAAAGAAAGAAAGAAAGAAAAGGACTCATTCTGGACTAAAATTATTTAAGCACCTATTCCAAATTCAGCCAGTTACTCACTTTGTAATCTAGGACCATTACTTCTCAACACTTCAGTTTCCTCATCTGTAAATTGATGAAGATCATGTGACTTTTTATGAAATGTTCCAAATTATAAATAAGAGAATGGATGAAATGTGTTTGTTAGGCCATCTAAAGTACTGAAACACTAATTCTTTTGTGACTCTTATAATTACTGGTACTGTTTTTGTTGTTGTTAAGAAAGAACAGTAATAATAGAAAACCTAACTTAGTTGGCATATTGGAAGGAAATCAGAGAAGTGTTTGGGAGCGAATGATGTATGGGCTTCATCCTAGTTTGTAGAATCAAGTTCTTCACCTGGATAGTTAATGAATTCATCTTGCCATATACTGTGCAGATCCATTCTCACCTTCTTCTCTCCTTCCCCCACAAATCTTCCCAAAACCTGTAGGAGAATGCCGCATACCTGTGACATTTCCATTCTCAATTTCTGGTTTAAGTTTCTAACAGTGCTTTCCTTAATCTTCTCATATACTTATTTGGGTTGCAGGATTGAAATGGAAGTGTGAAAGTCAACTGGAAATGAAACTTCCTATAAAGCCCATAGTCTGTTTTCAAGTTTAAATATTGTTCAAAAATTCTAAAGTCTCAGGAAGAGTAATAGCTTTTAGAGGCAACAGTGTAGTTTCTGATAACAGACAGAACACAGATAATAACAGGTGATAACTGTCAGTATATGCACCTTATCCAAAAGGACAGTCTGAAAATCAAGCATGCATGGTGAATTTTCCCATCAAGACACAACTTTGGACAGTTACAAGGTCTTCAGATGTCCATGAATGATAGAGTTCAGCTATGTATTTGAACATCCCTGATTCCTCATTCATATTGGCAATGTTATTTTTGTCTGCTGGAAATGACAGACGGATACTTCCCACTGTGAGAGGGGAGATGAGTCTAAATGAAACCTATAATTCACATGATTACAGCCACTGCAAATGAAAGAATCTGATTTGCTGGAAAACCTAATAATAGGCAAGAACATGGGGGCAAAATAGTAATCAGAGATTAGTCAAACATTTTTCACATTTATGGAGAGAAATCTGTTTCTTTTAATTCAGCTCAGAGCCATGCAGAGAAGCTAATGTTTCCACTTGATCTATAATGCCCACCGCTCATACTCAGGCACTTATTTGCATAGATACAGGTCTCACTTTTCTGAAGGCTGATTGTGTTGATATTCTCACAAAGTTTCTTACTACTCCCAACTTGGATTCAAATTCGTTTTCTTTTATGTGATTACTGCTCTTTGCTCCTTTCTGGTGTTTTCCTTTCCCTTTTTTTTTTTTTTTTTTTAAGTCTGAGCACCCATTTAGAAAGAAAATTTGGACCCTTACAAACTAACACCCTATGGTTTTTTGCAATTTCACAGATTTCATTTTTATACTGAAAGGCACCTGACTCTTCTCTTACTGAGTCTGCCCTGAAAAAAACCAAACTATTTTATATCTTAAATTTACATATTTTTCGTGCAAAATAATGTTAATGCAAAGGCTTATTTAGGTTCTCCAAATAATAATGTTAGTAGTTTGCTTAATGTGGGACAGCAGAACCTATTTTGGAGAACTAATTTTAAATGATTCACTTTGAGATGAGAAAGAACATGTTTTTCATCATCATGATTTGTAAAGAAAGTGTAATGGGCAAAATCCCACAAGTTCTTAATTTTAGACTGGCTTGTGAATGGTTCTAGATATTTAGATGAATAACTGTTGTTATTCACAGCTCATTTTGTAATACTTGTAAAATTTTTTTGACTTTTTTAGCTATTTCATTTATTCTTTTTCTGTTTCTTCTTCTCACTCTGCCTTTTGACCAATCAGCTATTCAGATTTGATTTCTTTCTTCTCCGTTTCTAATTTCTACCGCAGTTCTACTAGCTATCACAGAATTCTCTTTCATTCTTTCCAAAACTTATCACAAATACAGCATTTCTAAAATGTATTGTTCTTAGCATCAGGCTCAAAGAAGACTTTTATTTATTTTTTTTCTTTTTCCTGGAATCGTAAACAATCAACAACAATAAGAGTTATCATTGCTTTTGTTGGGTAAAGTTTATCTCAATATCTTCATACATTAGTGTCTTTTGTTCAGATAGATTTCTTTAAAATCAATTGAGGTATTTTCAGTTTAGCTTTTGGTTTTGTTTCATTTTCATTTTATTCTGGGGATTGAACCCAGGGCATCCTGCATACCAGGCAAATGCTGTACTTCTGAGCCACATCCTCAGCACTTAGTATTTTAGTTAATAAAATTGCTTAAGAGACAATGTTAGACAATACATTATTGAATAGCTAGCATGTGTCAGGCCATCTTCTACATAATGTCACATTTGTTATACCATGAATGACTACATTTTTTGGAGGTAGGCATTGTTTACTTCATTTTACAGGAGAACAATAAAGGAGTTTTGAATACTATAACCAGGACAAAGTCACTCCACGAGTTAGCTGGCAATGGATGGAATAAAGTGTTGTGCTTTAAACCCAAGTGTCCACATTCTAAAGCACATTCTCTGTTTCTTGTCCCCATTGAAACTACAAGCCCAAGTGTACTATGCCAGCAAAGAAGGATTTCTAAAATTCTAAAGGAATATATTTCCAGTAACTAAAAATCATATTTTTACAGTCCAAAGTCATCTCAATACTTCTTTCTTGTCTGAGGCAATTCAATTGTGGGACAAAGAACTGCCAATCAACTCACTGGAGCACCATGAGAAGATGGAGCTTTATGACTTGGTGATGTCCTGATTACGGTTTTAATATAATGGTAGGGCAGGGGCTGTATCTTTACAAGGGAAATATTGCAAACATGCACATTTGTCATCTGATTCCTAAACTTCCCATGAACATTCAACTTCACCTTCTTACCTTGAGGCAGGATTATTTTACTAACCCACTTGTAACTCTATGCTGGCTAGAACTCTCCCTCCTTCCACACTGTGGTGCTCACAACCATTCTCTAAGGAACATCTATCATTGTGCTTCTCAACCAGCTACCTAGAGTCTGTTCAATTTGAATTTCTGTAATTTTTAAAATGGACACTACTGTTGTTTTTTTTATAATACAGACAAAAGATTCATTTTGATATTTTTATTATTTACTTTTTTAAAACTCTACATCTTAATTTTTTCAGACACAGAACAAAAATAAAAACAAAAATAAAAATACATCAAAAGGCCTGGAGATGTAGCTCAGTGGTAGAGAACACCTGGCATAATTCAATATATCACAAAAAAGAAAAAGAAAAGAAACAAAAACAGAGTTTCTTGAAATGGATAGTTTCTTAAGATACACATATGTATATATATGCACATATATACATATCTCTCAAAAATAACATACACAAAATCTCAAGAAAATATAGGAACACTTAATATTCAAATAAAATACAATGTTTTATTGATATAAGGAAATCAGAAATTAATATACCTCAAGTTCATAATTATAAAGAACTAGACTGATATTTTAAAATAGAGTTTGAACTCAGGTCTGTGGTAAAGCTTTTGTATGATCTTCCTACTGTGCCAGGTTTTCCTAGGGCAAAGGCATTGATGGAGAGTTTGTTAGAAGTTTCCACATAGTTAAGACCTTTGGTGAAAAGAACAGCATAGAAAATCTTCACTGTGAATATCACTTCTAAAAATAAGCAAAGATTTATCTTCAATGAGCCAAGTAAAGGACTCCCAAAAGTATTAGTGTACTTAATAGAGAAGAAAAGTACAAAATGGCAAAGTGGTAAAGTATGTTTGGGATTCTCTAAACAAGTTGAGTAATCTCAAACGTTGATTCAAATTAAAATGCAGAAACATGTGCTTGCCTTCAAAATTAAATGTCATATAACTCCATACTTAAAATTAACAGTAATAATAATAATAGGAAGAAGAAGAAGAATGATGCTTTAGCCCTCTATGCTCCAGGGTAGAGGTAAACATGTAACGTGGTGTAGAATGATTTGAAATCATTCAATTTGGGGCACAAAAGCAGTCTCCAATATACACCATGAACAGATGGTAATAATAAAATCTGTTCTCTGAATTGGTTGCATATAACTTTTTCAGATCAGAAATCATTACTGTTCTGAGGGCAATAGGAATGACATTTTGTAAGTTTCGCATATTAAACTGAAAAGTTAGTACTGCAAAATTCTACTTCATTGTTCCACTTCACCAACAATAATGGATAATCTGAGCAAAACTGGCTTGTATTGCTCCCCTCCTAGAAATGGCCTGGTCTCAGCACGGGCTTACAAACAAAGAACCACAGAACAACTATAAACATTTTGAAAAAATTATGTACTGCTTTACTGAAAATTTTGTAAAGGTGCATCTAAGGAAACTATACCATAAAGCACAAAGAAAATAGTCCTGAAAATCTTCCCTATGCAGTAACCTCCCCAAAGTTATGTTCATCACGAATCAGCTGCGTCACGAAGCATAACTCTCTCACTAAATCCCCCAGTTTGCACACCAGGTTTTACTTATATTCTTTAGAGAGGGCAGTTCTCTTAATTCTTTCCATGTTACATAAAAATAGCACCAATTAGCTATGGATGAGCCATGAAAGCACTCTCTTTGCTACATTTCCTTATAAATTTTATGATTGTGTCTTTATAGTTATTTTTAATAGGCATAGATGACCGGACTATAAGATATATTCTTTTTTTTTTTTAAAGAGAGAGGGACAGTGAGAGAGACAGAGAAAGAGAGAAACAACTTTATTTAGTTTTTCACATGGCCTTAGTTGCTCAACAGTTGTGTACGTGGTGCTGGGGTTTGAACCCGAGTCCTCGTGCTTGCCAGGCAAGCGCAGAAACCACTGAGCCACCGCTCCAGCCCCGATATACTCTTTTTTTTTCACTTGGGACTCTATTCCCTCATTCCCTGCCTTTCTTAGCTTCCTAACTTCTCAAACCATTAACTGGATTTCTTGAGATATGTTTTTATGACCATGAACTCTTAACACTAACACAGACAATTTGGTCTGTGAATGATATTCTTAGCAAAGAGAAATTCACTTAATGACTTGCATGGAAACCATCCTTTCAATCGTAAAGACATTCTGAGCAATAAATGTAGAAAGTCCTGTCTAAGTGTGTGAACAGACACAGAGAGATTTAGATGTCTGGGTGTGAGAGTAAAGGTGTATAACAACCTTGTACTCCGGAACACAAGTTGGACAGTTGAATAAAACTAACGCATGGTCAATGGTTTTGTACTGAGACATCTTTGCCCATATTCTTAGCCAGACACCAGCTAGCTATTCATGGGATTCAGTAATGGCTAGGATTACTAGAAAAGGTAATAACAATATTCATGTGCTTATTTCCTCCTAACTACTAAAGCACAGATGCTTACCATATGCCAGGTATGTACCAGGTACTCTGTAAATGCTGAGTGGGTACAATAATGAGTGAATTTGTTAACTCTACAGCTGATACATACAGAATACCTGAGTCCTTTAACTTTTTCTGTTTCAGCTTACTCTGCCACATTTCATGTGGATTTTTGTTCTCTTTTCATCCTCCCTGGTAATGAAGGGAACAGTGTGAGATGAAGGACACCAGATGGCCAAGAAGTTTATGATATTGCTCTAAATGATGGAATCGAAGGAAAGGAAAATTGTGTTTAAGACGAAAGACCAGACCTTTTTGAGATTCACAGACTTGCTAGACTCTTTGCCCCAGTTTCTAAACTGGAGAATCTGTGATATAGCAACAAGCAATGACAGACATTTCTACTTCAACATTATAACCAAATCCAAAAGCTAACTCTGCTTATGTAATGAACATCTGTGTGAACTTCATTTAGGTATGTCCGTCCCTAAGATGTTCACACTGAAATCTGAGCATAAATGAGAAATAGCACATTGGATGATCTAAAATCCTTTGGAACATGTGTACATGCATTCATGATTTCATTTTTACGAGTGTTTTCATTTCACATGCAAATATATTTGATTTTATAATTTAGCTCACATGAGATTTGTGAACATACTGAAAGAACCCTTGGAAATGCTACCATCTAGGGCTGGAGTGGTGGCTAAGTGGTTACAGCACTTGCCTAGCATGTACAAGGACCTGGGTTCACACCACAGCACCACTTACACAACTAAGAGTCAGAGCAACAAAAACAAATGAAAACTAAACAAAGTTGATTCTCTTTATCTCTCTCTCTCTCACTGCCCATCTCTCTCTCTCTCTCTTGAAAAAATAAAAAAAAAAAGAAAGGCTACCATCTAGATAAAGTTGCTGTTAGCGTTCCCATGAACATACATCCAAATTTCTCTTGTGTGTGTGTGTGTGTGTGTGTGTGTGTATTTTGCTTTTGGAAAATTAGAATGATAAATATTAAATTTAGTCTTCCTTGCTTGTAGTACTTCCTCTCACTAGAAAACAATTAATATATTTCTAAACATCAATGTTCAAAGGCTATTTCAAAAAAGTACATTTAGAGCAATCATATATTTTAATAATTATATTTAATATTTTATTTTTTATTATTTTAAATTTTATTTTATTTTTTTAGCTTGTTTTTTTATTAGAAGTATATAGAGATACAGTTGAGGGGGAAACATTATCAAAATAGTAGCAATCAATGTATATAAACTTAAAAAGTGATATAATATTAGTAAACTGTAATTTCTGTCAATGTCAGTTGGCTTAACTAATATTGTTTTATACATTAGCTCTTGAAGGTTATTGAATATGAGAAAATTTTACCATTTAATTATCGTCTGCTTGTTGCTTACATTATGACTATTTTCTTTAATCCACAGTGACAATCTATGAATTTTTAAGCCAGGAATACATTCTGTGAGGGTTGATGATGGCTAATATTTTCTATCAATTGTTTTAACTGCACATGCATGAAAGTATCAAGTTGCAGAAAATTGAAATACATAAAGACTGAAATTTAAAATACCCTTAGTCAAGTCCTCCTTATTAAACCACACACTTTACACTTGTGTTTATTTTAGTGAAAATATTTTCACAAACTAAAATATTTTGATTGTTAATTCCATGTAAACAAATAGCTTACCATATATTTTTTAAAAATAATAGAACAGTTTTGAAAATAGTTGAAAATAGTTGAAATTCTAAAATCTTACCTGTGTAGTCAATGCATATGTGGTTTTTAGTTTATTGTTCATAATGACCCATTATTATAATCTCTAATACTTCCATTAGACCTACGTATTCATTACTATTATTATTATTATTATTATTATTATTATTATTACTATAAGAACATTTACCACGAGATCTAATGAACTTTTTAAATGTGTGATAAAGTAGTGTTAAATATAGGCAGGATGTTATTCAATAAATCTGTAAACATAATTATCTTTTACAAATTCAGTTATTGATCTCTTTGATTTTTAAAGTTTTCTTCTCCTTTGGGATACCTCTAAATAACATCAACAATCATAACCATAACACTAAACATAGTGGCATCCTAGATACTGAAAAGATTTTCCATCTTTTTTAGATGAAAATCAGTAATAATACAGTCATGAATCACTTTCTATGGCAATGTTTTGAGAAATGCATCATTAATTGATTTCATTATTGTGCAAACATCCTAAGAGAGCAATTACACAAATGTAGATAAGATGGCCAGCTACATACCTAAGATATATGGTATAGAAAAGGGACCAGAAAAAATTGTAGGTGATAGGACTTTTTCAGCTTCATTGTTATCTTGTGGGAACACCACTGTATTCCTGATCCATCATTGACTGAAACATTATTTTATGGTTATGGACCACCACTAGAGAAATAAGATTAAACCATGGACCACAGGCTAATCTTAGTTCATCATTTGCTATGGTAAAATGATACATGACTTTTATACCATAGTAAGATTTAATTATCCCCTATGACAGCAAAGAAACCTGATATGAATTGGCTTTTCTAAGATCTCTGAGAAGCAAATGAAACACAGAATGAAATTATTGCATATGAAACCTTTCTTTCAAGACAACCAATGACTATAAATTGAAACATCTCACAATATTTGATTTGCTTTTGCCCTATAACCAAATGTTTCAATTAAAGTAATTTGTGTTAGCATGGCTGAGATCATTCCCAACACTTTGTTTAAATTACTACAAGCTTCAGCCTGGAATATCAAACTCAGACTTTAGAGGACATAGCCTGAGCACTGGGAAGAAGCCTGTGGACTGAACATAACAGGAATCTTTATCATTTCCACAAGCAAATTCTCATTAGTGGTGATCAGCATTTTTTCTTATACTTGAAACAAAAATTTTTCCATCCAGACCTAATCAGCATCGACAGTCAGCAAACAGGATTTCAAAGCAGTTTCCTATTTAAAGAGGCATCTGGTTTCACACATGGTAATAGAAGATGAAAATATTCTTTCTGCTGGGATTTCACATCTATTAAAAATATTAAAATGTTGTATAAACACAGATGAATTTGAAGGTCAGCTCTCCGTTGGGATCCTTAGTTTGTGCTTTCCCTAAAATAAATAAATAAATAAATAAATAACAACTAGAGAGGGAGCTCAGTAGTTACTGTACTTGCCTTGCATGTGCATGGATGCGGGTTCAAACCCCAGCACCAAGTCTACAACTAAATGTCAGAGCAACGAAAGGCACATGAAAAACTAAATAAAATTGATTCTTGTTCTCCGTCTTTCTTTCTCTATAATAATAATAATGATAATAATAATAATAGCTATAATGAGGACTACATTCTGATGTATTTCTCCAGTTATTTTGAGGTCAATAATTTTAAACTTTAACATCAATTAAAATTTAAGAAATTGAGAATATTGTGGAATGCAAGGAGATGCTAAAATGCATCTGTGAAGGAAAAGTGAATCTCCCATAATTAGTCCTAATTCAGGAATATAGTTATCAATGATATAAAAAATTTTTAATGAAAAATGGCAGCCTGGATATTGATAGTCATTATATGCTGGCACCATGAATCACAGATACTTAGAATTGAAAGAAAATAAAGATGTAATAATTTTTCCTGTAGATGAAAATTTGAATGTGAGGAAGAAGTCTGTTGGTATGAAGTCATACAGCTACTTTGGGATGGAGTCAAGACTAGAATCAAGATTTCAGAGATTCCAGTCTTATTCTCTGTCTAGCTAATCTACTGGCTAAAAGTAGTGATTTTTCCCCATGTACAGTTCAGTATAGGGCAAATAATTTAAATATAAGACAGTTTAACCATAAATTAGCTGTGGCCTTTACTAGAGGTTTTAAAAGTCTGAAGTGTGTATATGTGCATATGATCAAAAGCTTTATGAGGTCAGGGTCTGTCTTGGATTTTGTGTAATTCTTCCCAGATAGCACAGGTATTCTTCGATGAAAGTGCTCAGTCATTGCTGGTCAGTAGAAAGAACATCAGTTCATTATCTACTCCTCTCCACCACACCTCTTTGACCATAAGACAATGTGAAAGTAATCGTGGTGCTTACCAATGAATACCAAACACTTCAGCATACATCCACTTCTTAAAGGTACTTTTGAAATTGTTTCTCTTTCCTTTTTTCCTCTCCTGACAAGTGCTGTGAAATGTTATAGAGAAGTTAGAGGTTTTACACTTCTTTAGTTCTCTGAGAGCAGGAAGAGTTTGAGTACCTAATCCTGTTCTCTGGTGCCGCCGAATCAGTCAGCGAAGATCAGTGTTGTCTGTGAGGTTAATGAGGATTCGTTGAGCCAGAACATTTTTGTCTTTAATAATACATCTGCAGGACAGCAAAGTCTTTAGAGACTTAGAGCTAGTTACCTGTTTGGCAATAATTTTGTTATTCTCTAAGACTGAGAAGTATGTCCAACCTGGTCTCTGTCCTAGTAAATAACAATTCTGTTCTGTTCAGTTCTTCCCCCATCTCAGAGTGGTTGATAAATGACCCTCAACACACAGAGTGATCCTGGAAAGAGAGAATAGAGGTAGAATATTTGGGAGGGCCTCATTTTCAGCTAACCAAACAACCTAGGAAGAAAGTAAGTTCAAAAGTGTGAAGAAAGGTCGAAGTCTAAGAAAATGGGCGAGGTTATTATTGAAATAAACCACAAAATAACACCATATGACGAGTATTTTGCTGATATCTCTGTGTGGTTTCTGTGTAATCATTAGTTGACTGATGCAGAGGTATGCCTGACCCTCTCAATAAATCTAATCACTAAAATAAACAAAGGATCTGTTTTAAAAATTGAACTGGGAGGCAGTTAAGCTGAGCTGTCTCTGGTACTTTTGATTCCTACTAAAGCAAACTGCAGCCCAGTGTAAACAATGAAACAAAACTTACCCAATCAGAAACTGCCAAAATTAGGAATTTTTCTGTGTTAGCTGATAGTTTACTCTCTTTGTCTTAAGGTCACAAGCACCTTATAAATGTTAACTGTGGGTCCCCCCATCCCCCATTGTGTGTGGAACCTCTTGCAGCCTAGTGTTGACCAATTCATGAGTCACCAAATTCTCAAATAAAGTCCTTAAAATTTTAATGTGCCCAAGAATATGTCTTAACAGATACAGAATAGAAGGTTGTCTAATTTTCTAGGGGGTACTTTCAGCTAAAATAATCCTAAGTCATGGTAAAATATGAAATGGGGATATTTCAAAAGGTATCTCTAATCTCTATATTAGTGTTTTGTTTTAAATTAATGCACTTTTTTTTCCTATCCCTGTTTGAAACAGCTTTAACATTACAACTAACCTCATCAAACCCATCAAATTCAAGCTACATCAGGGTTTTACAAACCTAATTATCCAGCCCCACACTAACATTAAAAAAATGTTTTCGGAAAGCAGTAATAACTAATTGGCATGATAAGGGATCTTTGTTTCTGAAAGTCTGCAAGCACAGCAGGGATCAGCGTATGTAGTCTTCCTTGCAAGTCAAATGCTTTATTTGTGAAGCAAAACACTATGTGGAACACTGGTGAGACATAGCAGTAATAATCCCATTAGTTTTTATTTTTGGTTGAATAGATGTCAACCAAAAAAGAAAACTAAGCTACTGGAGTTTTCAGAATTAATATTTCCAAAGTTGTAAGAAAATCTAAGGCATTTTGGCCATGTTAACCAAGTACAAATTTGGTAGGGAAGTGAAGGAACAATTGAGGGAAAAAATATTCCCTAAGACTTTTCTGATTTTTTATATTTAGACATCATGGCTACATTTGTACCAATGTCTTTGGAGAACAGAACAAGGAAACAAAGTTATGAGAACATAGTGGATGGCAAAAAGAACCAGTCCCAATATTGACACCATATTCTTCCTGTTAATTGTCCCCTTTGATGTTCTGCATTATATGGAAAAAGTGTAAACCTACTACCATTTCACAGATGGGAAACAGAGGTCTGCCAGAAGTTAAGGCCATCTAGGGAATAGATTTTGTAGTCCGGGGCAACAATGTAAATATCTTCCCATAATAAATTATCATTCAGTTTCATGCAATCCAATATCTTTTCTCCTCATTTGAATTTCTATTTAATTTAAATTAATTCACTGTCAGTCATATTCAATCATGATATACTTATTGAAAGCCTTCTGTTAGCTGAAACAACATAAAGGACCAGAAATGTAGTGAAAGAAGGCTCTGTCTTTGATGACCACACAGTTTGGGAGGACAATAGGCAAGAAAAGAAACAATTACCCAACACGAGAATAGAGAGCTGTAAGGTTTATTGGGACACTTGAAGGAATCTAAATTTAAGATCTCCCATATTCCAGTTTGTCTGGGATTGTGCTGGTTTATGTCTATTGTTTAAATGTAATTTTGTTAGCACTCAATTTCACCCTGGAAAACCACTAGTTGGCATTAGAAATACCTTACACAATTCATACTAGAAAAGTATGGAAGAAGTTACCTCAAATAAAAAAATCTCATACATAGTTTTCCAAGGAACTTTTATCTAACCCACTTCTAGTATATTATGCTTATTGTAACCAAATGGTCTTTCTGAAAATGTAATCTAGCAGTATTATATACTAACTTTAAAAAGCCTTCAATAGTCTTTCATCTATAGGATAAATTCCAGAGTCTTTAGTAAAATACATAAAAACTTCATATCTGGCCTCTACCAGTATTCATATTCATTAAAAGCAGACAAACAAAAATACCTCCACAGTATTAGTATTTCCACCATAGTGAACTACTGATGATCCTCAAATGTGCCATATTTCTGGCCTCTCTGCCTTTGCACATGCTGTGCCTCTTGTCTGTAATTTCCTTTCTCCCACATTGATCTGTCTAGCGGATGCTTAGTCCTGTCTTCTAAGAAAAATAAATAAATAAATAAAAGGCCTTCACTGAGCTTCACAAATCGAAGTTCTGAAATTTCCTCCTTCATTCCACCATTGTACATATCTAGATTATGGTTCGTCATACAACATTACAGGTTTTATTTACATTTTTCTCTCCCTGGCTTAGCTGCAGTTCTTTTCAGGGGTGTAAGCTTTTCTCATTTGCCTCTTCATGCCTGTGCAAATTCCTTATGTGTTTTTTGAGTGGCATTCATTCATAAATAGGGAGGCCAGAAAGAAGAGTGTTGGGACTTTTTCAAAGGGATACAATTTGCAAAGGCATAGATGTTTAAGAATATTAGATAATCTAGGGAAACTGAAAATTATTCATGTATCTGTTTCATGTGTTTACTATGGTGAGGAGGTTAGGAAAGGAAAATTTCCCTGTGCAATTTTGATATAGAAACACATATCCTTTGTATCATACATTTTTTCAAGGAAGTACACAGATGCTCCTAAATTTACTAAGGGGTTACATACCAAAAAAACTCATCAGAAATTGAAAATATCACCAAGTGAAAAATCCATTTAATACACCTAACTTACTGAACATTTTAACTTAGTTCTTGCACAGCTTAAACATGCTCAGAACATTTATATTAGCTTACAGATCTGCAAAATTATCTAACACAAAGCTCATTTTAGGACAAACTATTGAATATCTCATGTAATTTTTTGAATGAATATTTACTGGAAATGAAAAACAGAATAGTGTCATGGTTACTTGCCATTAAAATACACAGCAGGAGACATACTGGGAATAAAAACTCAAACAACATCCAGAAATTATTGGAAATGCTGCCATTTCCCAGCATCATGAAAGAGCAACAGAGTATCATAGGGGATACTGCTAGCCTAGAAAAAGATCAAAATTCAAAATCCAGCATATAGTTTCTACTGAATGTCTACTTCTTCACACCATTTTACTTTAAAATATTTCTATGTTGAGCCATCACTAGTTGAGAACCATCTGTATTTTCAAAATGACAAACCAGCTAAAACTTTCATTCATATTTTCCCTTGTACTCTGTAAGAGTGCCCAGTAACATTGACTCCTTACTACTGAATTTCTCGGTGTTCCATTTTCAGAATCTTGGAAGTAGAAATGTTTCCATTTGGAAAGATCTTGTTATGGTTTGGACCTAGAAATGTCCCACAAGAGCTCATGTGTTAAAAGGTTATTCCTCAATACATCAAGGTTCAGAGGTAGCAGGATTTTATGCATGGATCAGAGCTTTGATCATATCAGTGGATTAATCCACTTGCTGTATTAATCCATTGGTAGTTGAATGGACTACTGAGTGTTAAGTGTATAAAGGTGGAGGTTGGTCTTTGGGATGTGTCCTTGAACTATATCTGTCCTTGACTCCTCTATCTTTGTTTCTGATGCCTGATTGCCATGAATTGAGCAGTTTTCCTCCAACTTGGAGAGTAACATTTATTCAGCATCTACTTTGAGCACTCCTCATTCCACACAAAAGAAAAACCAAGGATAACCTAATGGGGGACATCAGTGGCAGATGCAGCATGATTCAGAATGCACTCAGGCAAGACCCTGGTTCTAAAAGGTCCTGGGCTTAATTAACTTCTTGACAAACAGAGAAAAGGCAGCTTAACTGGCTACCCAAAAGCATCCACTGACTCCTACTTAAATATACAGGTGTCCATCCAGTCTCCACCACTAATGGAATTCTTGTGAATGCCAGAGATTCAAGAATCAAACTGTGTGCAACGGTGCCTACCTGTAATCCCGCAGCTCAAGAGGCCCAGGCAGGGGTATCACAAGTTCAAAGCCAGCCTCAGCAATTTAGTGAGACTCTAAACAAGTTAGTGAAGCTCCATCCAAAAATAATGAATAAAGCAGCTGGGGATATAGCTCAGTGATTAAGCACCCCTGTGTTCTACCCTCAGTACCTAGTACAAAAAAAAAAAAAAGAATCAAGAAAGTATTGAACAAAACAGTTGATCAATTAAAAAATTCAAACTTATAATCTCGTTTTATTAAAATTACAATAAATATTTAAAGCTATATTTGTAGCAATTTTTTAATATTTTAGAAAAAAATCTTTACCTTTTATATACTGGTTATTGATCAATTTACTAAAGTCATAATAATAATGTAAAGGCAGATACTTGTTTTTACTTGGGAAATCCTAATGGAATCAGAGAATATTTACTATGAGTAAATTAAGGGTCCTCAATGTTGGACAAAAATATTACAGTAATTCTCAAAGCCATATATGATAGACTTCACATAAAAATTCACCACTACCCTTGTCCATCCCTCACAATCCTGACTCGTTAGATGTGGGATTATAAACACTTCTAATACACTAATTCATACTAAATAGTTGTAGATATTAACATCTTACCATAGGCTTCCTAAATATCACAAATTTCAATATATTTTTAATTTAAAGACTGAGATACATTAACCCACAAGCTAATTTTAAGGAAAGCTGTGGATAGAAATATACTTGCACAGGAGTGGTAGGAAGAGCCTCGACAAGCACACCTGTATGTTGGGTGTCCATTTCCCTCCTCTATCCTAAGATTTTCCCTAGCCCAGCCTTCGGGGTCCTGTGCCTCAAACAGGAGGAGACTATGTGAAACTTGAATTTCTCCAGAGGTCTCAATTCCCAACAGTCAGGTAAGATCCCAGAGCCTAGAATCCAGCTTATATATGGCAGCTGGAGAAAAATACTTCATGAGGATGAAAGAGGGATGAATAGGATAAAGGCAGAATGGAAGATCAAGGTGAAAATCAAGCAAGTATGATGCCCTCAAAACCCAAAATGTAATGTTCATAAACCAAATCTTGAATTAAAGTTATTTTTAAGTTGAAATTGCAATATTATCCTAAAAAAATAAAAGCTAAGACTGAAACTAAGACTGAAAATATATTCAATAATTCTTCTTTCTTTATACATGTTCATCAAATATTAATAGGAACTACTGGGGATATTTTCATGTAGGCCTGTAACAAAGTAGGCATGCACATATACACATACCTACAAGAGTGATTCCAATACTGTGCATCATCTTTACAATTACACTGATAATCTGTGCTGAACAGAATTTGTAAAGCTTGATGTTGTTGCTTAATTTTTCCTGAAAATTCTTTTTAGCTTCATGCTATCACATCTGGAGGAGATTAAGGGGAAAAATACACATTTCCCCCACATACATATTTGATGTCTTAGATCCTACCTGTGAAGCATACTGGTATTCTAAGTAA